>APFE030790242.1:1064-25364 GCA_000404065.3 Pinus taeda
CTGGAAGGAGGGGTTGCCCTAGGCCATGGCTGAAGCATCACAAACCATACTGGTGAGATTTGGAGCTATAACAGTGGCGTGCCCGAGGTTAGATCGATGGAGTGCTTGACCTGACAGTGCAGAGGTACCCTCGTAGTTGAGGCGAAAATATCCCTGTACTCCTCCATGACCTTGTCCATTTGCTATTGTTGTGCGAAGGAGCCCTATCTAGAAGCTGTGGCCACAATCTTCTTCTTGCCCTGAGGGAGAATCATAAGGAAAACAAATTTCCTGGTCTGTGAAATGATCTTACTGCATTTCTTTGCAGTGATCAGAGAGATGGCAGTAGGCGCAACTACCACTAGTATCCTGTACAACTTATTGCCCAAAGTGATAATCACAGAGTGAGGTCTAGATTGATATACACCATGCCACTTCTACAAGTATTAATTTCCTAATAATACATCACAAACTTCAAGAGGAACAACATCACATAGTACCTCATCCTTGAAGGGGTTGAGGTTGTAGGGAAGGCGACATTACTGGCTGATGCAGAGATCTTGTCTTTAGTGAAGTCACCTGATGGTGTAAAATTGTAGATGTGCTATAGTCGGTAGGCCCAACCATTTCATGACCTCTACTGAAATGGAGTTATTTTGGCTCCCGTTGTTGACAATGAACCGCAACGGAGAACCCTTCACCCACATCTGTGAGTGGAAGAAGCATTCCCCTTCCTCGTCTTCAAGCTCATTCTTTTGGATCTTAGTGGTGGCCACGGTGGCATTGGGCTTTGCGTCAATGATATTCTTCCATTTGTCATTCCCCTTGTCGAGTTTTGAGTCAGAGCTCAGCCACTAGTGACTGCTTGGCTTGACACTCACTTGTGTTGTGAGTGGAGCTCTTATGGAACTCTCACCATTTTCCTGTGTCCTCCTTTGTCTTCGTGGTGTTGTTATTTTCTTGTGGCATTGTTGGGTTGTCCTAGGCCACCCCGCCTTGGCTTTGTCCTTTTCTCTGTGGTTTGGGGAGACCTTTCCCTTGCTTCGGATTCGTAGATCAAAATTCTCGCTTCTTCTGTCTAAAATTCTTCTCAATCTTGACAATGTATTAGTATGTTGTGCTGAGCGAGGGGATGTCCAGGAATTCCATCTCATCTTGGATGTACCTATGTAGACAGTCACGGTACTTAAGTACCAAATGCTGCTCATAATCCTTGATACCCAACTTCATGTGAAGGGTATGAAAAAACATTGGTAAAATTCGACACGTCTCGGTCCTTTCCTTGCCGTAGTGTGGTCCACTTTATGTATTTATCCTCATAGCTCCTGAAAGGGTAGTACTTCTCCTTGATGGCATCCCGAAATGAATTCAAAGTGGGTGCGACTGAAAATAGTGAGGGTGTACTTTTGTCCTTCTTCTCATAGTAGGTTTCCCACTAGTCGTTGACATGGCGGGCAACTTTGAGAAGTGCAAAAGTAATCTTTCCTAGCTGGAAAAAGCATGAATAGAAAAATATCTTTCTAGCATATTTAAACATTTATCTATGACGTCCACATCTATCTGACCTTTAAATATGGGGATGTCAAATTTAACTTGTACCTTGAAGGGTGTGGTGCTTCAAGAGTGGTTGCTGGAAGGGGATGCGTCGCCTTTGGGTAGCCGTTGAAGCCTCTGGGCAAAGTTGTTCATCATTGCGTTCCTCTGTCGCTCAAGGGCTTCTTCGATCAAGATTTTGAAAGGATCTCATACACCCTCGTTTAAATTATCTTCTGCTGTGGGAGCTGTCAGGGTTTGAGAGGCTGGTCTTGAAAAGGTTCAACCAGTTTGAGCCCTAACTCCTTATATCCCGACCTCATTGGGGACATGCAAAGAAAAATAGAGAAAGAGCACACTACTTTGATACCACTGATATGAAATTAAACATGATCGCAACAAATTATAGATATTACCATAAATATAGAGACACAACAAAAATAACACTTCATTTCATTAATATCAAATACTGAAATATGCTTACAAACATAATGGAAATAAAATAGCTCGAGTGTTGGTAGCTTATCTCTTGGAAGAGATGTGGCGGCTACATACCTCTGAACCATGTTACAATGAGACTCAAGGGTCTATTTATTATTGAACAACAAGGGAAAACCCTAAACAACCAAAACCTTAACCCCAAGAGATGAAACACTAAGAGTTTATGGGCCCTGTTGGGGTTACTTGGGTAGCCAACTTCTCAAGGTCATAACTTAGTCATATTATCTCTGTTTCGCGCCTATGATCCCTTGTTGGAAATATCTCTCTGAATATTACAATGTTTGCGACAGGGCCCTACCGATGGATACGGGCTTGCTGTGAACCTCAAAAAAACGCCATTTAGGGGGTTAAAATTGCTCCGGAAGTTCAGGACCTGAAAAACTGCTAAAAATAGCAAATGTTGCAATAAACAAGGAAACAAATGAAACCTATTGGAGGTCTAGGTGGAACAGGCGGGTGGCCACCAATATCCACCTAAATTATCACCTCTGCACAATTCAATTGAAAATCCAATTCTTTGTAGACAAATTGTGTCCATGTTACGAGGCTTTCATGTATGAGGTTAATTCAAGTAGCTCGATATTCACGTTGGCGAAACCCACAAAATGATTCTCTACACGACACACTGAATATCACCCCTCCTATGGTTGCTTCTTTTTCATCTATGACTCCTCTTATGAGGCAAACAACTCCTTTTTGATTTGGAATTAGTATATACCTGGAAAATTAATTAAATGAATGATAATTTTGAGTACAAAATTAAACGTACTAACAATTATTTATTTAATGAGATTATTTTCTGTAATGGAGTTAGACAATTTATTAATGGGATGTAATTATAAGTGTTAATGTTTGAAAGTCTATTAGAAAGCATAAATATAATAATATATATGAATACACAAGCAATAATAACATTTTCAAGCAATAATTAGTGTACTAATACACATCAATCAAGTGCTAGCGCCAACCGAGCATAATATACTGGTGTAACACTACCTAGAATAGAATAACATGACCCGAACCTATTATCCGTCAAGTACGTTTGTAGTTGATAGTTGTCGGATAGAGTCTTGACATTACACACACTATTCATTTATACCCACCAACCACAATGGGATTGTTGTGGGAGCATGCTTCCCTTTGAATTGAACCTGAGTAGTGAAAGCGTGAAGGGGGAGCTTACCTGCAACTATGATTCACCCAATGTGGAGGCTCAACAAAGTACAAATTTCCTATTAAACATGAAAATTATGCAGCATATTGAATATGGATTGCGATGGAAAGAGATATTTTCTATTACAAACATTATCAGGTTGAGATCAAGGAGCAACAACACTAACAATAGTGCCTAGACCTAAAATAAGATCAACAATAAAATAGGAAGTTGCAACCATTCTCAATTTAAATGTCTTTTAGTTTAAAATTGGGATAAGAAAATTATAATTCTATATATATATAATTAATTAATTTAATGTTATGTTTATACTAATTGGTAACTGGATTTGTTTTATGCTTGTGTAATAGGCTTTGGAAAAATGATTGCACTCCATTTTCATATTTTGTCCAATCTAATTACTGGTTCTCGACCCAAATCTAATTCGTGAATCTATCTAAAAAAGCTAATGTGTTTAAAGAAGCACCCAAGTATCCAAGAATTGAAGAAGATTTATTTGCTGCAAACAGTTCTAGATATATTCTTGATTTAGATAAATCTTCTAATGCTGCAGAATCCATAAGGATTTGGATTGGTGCTCTCTACCAAATGAAAGTAGTATCCAAATTGGATAATTACTCTATCTTTCTCTTAGCTGAAAAAAGAATGGCCGGTATTGTTCATGATTGGTGGATGGGGCCATCTGAAGAAGAACGTCTAAATGTAGTTGCGAATGGTTTAGCTACTTTAGAAGTTTTATTGCTTACACAGTTTGTGCCGGAACCCATAGATGAAAAGAAACAGATAATTACAGATCTCACCAGAATGGAATTAAAAGACCTTGAATTGCTAGATTCATTTGGCAGTGATTATATGTCCAAAATTTATAAATCCAATTTAGCAAATGATTTTGTTCAGAAAGTTTCTTTTTTATCTAAATTACGTGGAAATCTGGGAGATATGGTTATGAAAGACATTGAAGTCCAAGGAAAGGTAATAGAACAAATCTATTCGATAGATCTGTTGTTTAGATGCCAAGAAAAGGTTAAATATATCTGTTGGAAAAAGAAAACCCAAGAGATATCTCTAGGGTTAGATGTCTGTAGAGCTGTTTTACCTTGGACCCCATTCAAGAAAAGAAAATCCAGAAAGTCCAGAAGATATGGCAATTTCTGACCAAAACGAGTTGCAAATCCAAGGAAGCCTTATAAAAAATTCAAATATATGAAGAAGAGAAAGAATCCAAGGAGAGATAATGCTTGTTTTGTATATAAACAAGAAGGTCACTTTGCAAAGAAATGTCCAAAGAATGCGTCATCTAAGCTACAAGCTTGTATAGAAATGGAAGATTTTGTAGATAATTGGTCTGTAGTAGATTCACAAGATGAAGTGTCTGATGTATATATTTTGAATGATGCTTCTTTATCTGATGATGATTCCATTCATGATATAAATCAAAAAATGAACATCTGTGAAGATTGTTCTGATTTTGACCTATCAGAGGAAAATCACTATAGTGATGAATACAGTTCAGAAGATGACACAGAAGAAACAGTTGTTAGTTCTTCAGAAGAAGGTACTTCATCCTCCGAGTCTGATCAAGGTAATCATAATTCCAACTCCGTTTTTAATATGTTTCCGCCACAACCCACTGTGAATTCATTTTGCCCATATCCAAAGGCTGTAGCCTCGTCATCATCCTCTTGGTCAAAGAAGCCTGTCATTTCCTCAGATGAAAGCGCATTCCTAAAAAAGATTGTCAAATCCAATAATCTCTTGTATATCCCTGTAAAAGTTCAAGTTCGAGGAGAATGGATTGCTGTAGATGCTTTCATAGATACCGGAGGATCCAATAATTTGGCTAGACCTTCCCTATTCAAAGGTTTATGGAAACCATTGCAAAATATTCTTGTGTCAGAAACTATTGGTGGTTCTGTTAGACTCACACATTATGTTGATAATATTTCTTTGAAATTGGGGGGAAGTATTATTAAAATGTCTGCAATACAACATTATGATAATTCGGCAAGTCTATTTTTGGGTATGCCTTTTATCAACTCTGTCCTGCCTGTCACCATCAGCAGTGATAAAATTATTTGCAATATTAAGAAAAAAGTTGTTGCAGTTCCAAGATTGATTATGGCTGATTCAGAAGCCAGAAGAAGAAATAGTCAGAAGAAGGTTGGTGAAAGAAAGTCTCAGAAGACTTCTCGAGATTGGAAAGAAGTATTGCAAGTTTATGAACAAAATAGCCAATCCAAGAAAAAAGCGTTTAGAAATCTTGATTGGTCACAAGATCAATTAAATCTTTTTGATGAATTATTGACATGTTGTTTTGAGAATCCCAAAGAATTTTGGGAAATTGAAAGCCCTAAACAGGATATCATTACATTACATGATAATGGAGTCACTAGAAAAATGATACCTTGTACCCCAGAAGATGAGAAAGAAATTAGAAAACAGATTGAAGAATTATTACATCTGCAATTGATTGAGCCCAGTGAGTCTCACTATTGAAGGATGTGCTGGAAAACTCTTCTTATCACCCTGAGACTCACGAGGACACACGCGACTCATTCGCTTTCCAACTCGCTTTATAGTCTCCTTACAACGATGATCTCTTAGAAGAACTGACCTCAATCAGGTAGCCCAACAGGCTTCAATATTAAATCAAGCAAATATTTTACATACCATGTTAAGCTGCGAAGCAGAGCAGAGCCTTACTGGTCTCTGGATACAAACACACAACTCTCGACACACTCAAAACACACACACACACAAGGCACGGTGCCGACTCTATACACAAGACTCATACTTATAGCAAAAATAAAAGGCATAGGAGAATTATTGAGGGTCCTTGTCTGACATTACCTAGTTTGGACGGTGTCTACTCAATATTCCCGAGTACAATAATGGACTAATGCACTAACAAAAGCAAACGCACTACCAAGGTCCGATAGGACTTCGATCACTTTCCACATCAGAACCGGGATCAAATTCATATGAATCACGAGAGACATACTGTTGCTCGATTGTCCTTAAATATTCTTCTTCCCGTGTGGGGTCATTGTATACTCGAGCATCTTGATACGTATCGATGAAGATTGTCTCTTTTTCTTCATCTACTTTCTCTTTACCTTTTGAGCTGGCAGATGCTTTCTGTAGTGGAGCACGTGAAGTTTGTCTAGTATCAAACTTTATCGTATCCATTGTTACATGGAGATTCTTTTGAGGGAACAGGTACTCATTATCTTTCTTAGTCCATTGATTGATATAGGCAAAGGGATCAATCTCTATTCCAAGAAATGGATCATTCCTGTTTTTTTTTTTAAGTTTGGCATAGTCTGTACTGACAATTCTACTCCATCTAACAGTTCCCATTTGAAGATCTGAAACATACTCACTGATCTTTCGATGCTATAGTGAACCCATAATTTACATATCTGGCTGATTTCTTCTTGACGTTGCCAACCCATTTCAAATACCACGGATGAACAAATCTTTGTTGAAAGTAGAAAATTTATTAGACAACCTATATCTTCACTCCAATTTCCAGTCATGATGCTGATAGTAATGAGAGCCTTTTGATTTATTCACATTCTGAATACTGCCTTTTTTCCTTAGAGTCTATCTATAGTTTTAAGCATAGATAGTTTCTCTTGCAACTTTAAATTCGTGAATTCTTTAAGCCAGGTTGTAATTTTCTTGATTTCATCTGGATTGTTTGCTATCTGAGGAGAGTCATATGAACCAGAACCAAATATTTGAGCAAAAGGATTTGGTTCTATGGGTTTTCTAAATTCAAGGCTATGATAGTCATATGGTGTTGCAAAAGTACGCAAATACTGCAACGTCCTTTCAACACACTGAGAAGCTCTCATAAGAGGTTTCTTCTGACATTTCCCATTCTTAATCTCCCAATCTGCAAATGGAGCAAACAAATCATATTGTGGAAAAGAGTGTGTCCCTGCATAATTTTCATCACTGCTTTGCAGAAAAGCAGCTTCCAATTCTTCAAACAGATCAGGGATTCATAAAGATAGAAGAAATTTTTGGACTCTCTCTGTCATATTTATTTCTTCTAAATCTAACATTTTTGCTGATGAGAAAACAACAATAGAAAAATCAACAACCCCGATAATCTGATAATAATTTAAAGTTTTCAAAACTTTGATCATTTGCTCAGTGTATTCTTTTCTCCAATAATCATCTAAAGTTTTGAAATATACTTTTACCTTCATATTTGGTAAAGGGAACACTTTTACCAAATCTTCATCCAGCCCCAAAACACCAATATTTTTTGATTGCCAAGCTTGGCAATTCTGTATCCACTGGTTTCTTCTCAACCGTAATCCAATAACCTTTTTTATTTCTTCTGTGATATCATTAGCCACATATTGCAGGATTTGTAATCCTTTTACAAACGTTGCAAAGGAATCAGCATTAGGAAGATCAAAAATACCATTTTTCTTTTCCAGACCATGAGCTTTATTCATTTCTCTTGTGAGGGCATCAGCTAACACATTAGAATTTCCTGGCACCCATTCAACATCAAAGTCGTACATTTGGAACCACATCTGCCAAGCTAAAAGACGTCCTCTTGCTAGCTTCTTAGAAATATTGGCATTCAAGAAATATTTAAAATTCATTGAATCGGTTCGAATCAAGAATTTTATAGGTGCTAAATAAAGCTCAAATTTTTGAATTCCATTAAAAATTGCCAGAGTTTCTTTTTCTGCTGGGAAATAATTCTTTTGGTGAGAAAGAAATTCACCTGATGCATATCCACACAAAACTTCTTCTTACTTCTTGCCTTCTCCCTTTCTTTCAAATAAAACGGCTGCCCAAAAATTGTCAGAGGCATCTGTTTGCAAAATTAGAAAACCATTTCCAGGCGGCTTTAGTGTAGGAAGATGTTGGCATTCTTTTTTCAGATTCTGAACTGCAAGAGTTGCTTCTGGAGACCAACCAGAGTGTAGATGTGCACAAATTGGTGCAGTTTTCTCTGAAAGATTAGGAATATACTTATGTACATAATTTAAAATACCAATAAAATGTTGGATCATCTTAGTATCTGTCAACTTATTGGGAAACTCAACTAATTTTGATAAGACATGAGGCTGCATCTGTATTTTCCCTTCTTTCACATGGATGCCCAGAAAATCAATATTTTCTTGAAATAGAAGCATTTTTCTTTCTGAAAGAACAAGACCATGTTTTTTGGCTTGTTCAAGAAAAATTCGTAAATGCTTCAAATGAGATTCTAAATCTAGACTATGCACTAAGATGTCATCAATATATACCACAATGAAATCATACTTGCCAAAAATATAATCCATCCGCTTCTGAAAAAATGCAGGAGCATTCTTTAAACCAAACGGAACAACATGCCATTGATAAAAACCAGTAGGACAAGTAAATGCAGTCTTATGCCTATCTTCTGGATTGATCTGAATCTGGTAATACCCAGATTTCATATCAAATTTTCTGAAGATCTTACTCTTCTGAATCTTCTGCATTATCGTTTCTTGTCTTGGCAAGGGATACTGAAAACTTTTGGTTATGGCATTCAGAGGCTTATAGTTTATTACCATACGATCTTTTCCTCAAACAATCTCTGAATGATTACGAACCAAAAAAGCAGAGCATGAATAGTGAGACTCACTGGGCTCAATCAATTGCAGATGTAATAATTCTTCAATCTCTTTTCTGATTTCTTTCTCATCTGCTGGGGTACAAGGTATCATTTTTCCAGTGACTCCATTATCATGTAATGTAATGATATCCTGTTTAGGGCTTTCAATTTCCCAGAATTCTTTGGGATTCTCAGAACAACATGTCAATAATTCATCAAAAAGATTTAATTGATCTTGTGACCAATCAGGATTTCTAAACGCTTTTTGCTTGGATTGGCTATGTTGTTCATAAACTTGCAATACTTCTTTCCAATCTCGAGAAGTCTTCTGATACTTTCTTTCACCAACCTTCTTCTGACTATTTCTTCTTCTGGCTTCTGAATCAGCCATAATCAGTCTTGGAACTGCAACAACTTTTTTCTTAATATTGCAAATAATTTTATCACTGCTGATGGTGACAGGTAGGACAGTGTTGATAAAAGGCATACCCAAAAATAGACTTGCCGAATTATCATAATGTTGTATTGCAAACATTTTAATAATACTTCCCCCCAATTTCAAAGAAATATCATAATGTGTGAGGTTAACAGAACCACCAATAGTTTCTGACACAAGAATATTTTGCAATGGTTTCCATAAAACTTTGAATAGGGAAGGTCTAGCCAAATTATTAGATCCTCCGGTATCTATGAAAGCATCTACAACAATCCATTCTCCTTGAACTTGAACTTCTACAGGGATATACAAGAGATTATTGGATTTGACAATCTTTTTTAGGAATGCTCTTTCATCTGAGGAAATGACGGGCTTCTTTGACCAAGAGGATGATGACGAGGCTACAACCTTTGGATATGGGCAAAAAGAATTCACAGTGGGTTGTGGCAGAAACATATTAAAAATGGAGTTGGAATTATGATTACCTTGATCAGACTCGGAGGCTAAAGTACCTTCATTTGAAGAACTAACAACTGTTTCTTCTGTGTCATCTTCTGAACTGTATTCATCATTATAGTTTTGAAATTGGGGGAAAGTATTATTAAAATGTCTGCAATACAACATTATGATAATTCGGCAAGTCTATTTTTGGGTATGCCTTTTTTCCTTGGAGTCTATCTATAGTTCTAAGCATAGATAGTTTCTCCTGCAACTTTAAATTCGTGAATTCTTTAAGCCAGGCTGTAATTTTCTTGATTTCATCTAGATTGTTTGCTATCTGAGGAGAGCCATATGAACCATAACCAAATATTTGAGCAAAGGGATTTGGCTCTATGGGTTTTCTAAATTCAAGGCTATGATAGTCATATGGTGTTGCAAAAGTACGCAAATACTGCAACGTCCTTTCAACACACTGAGAAGCTCTCATAAGAGGTTTCTTCTGACATTTCCCATTCTTAATCTCCCAAACTGCAAATGGAACAAACAATTCATATTGTGGAAAAGAGTGTGTCCCTGCATAATTTTCATCACTGCTTTGCAGAAAAGCAGCTTCCAATTCTTCAAACAGACCAGGGATTCGTAAAGATAGAAGAAATTTTTGGACTCTCTCTGTCATATTTATTTCTTCTAAATCTAACATTTTTGCTGATGAGAAAACAACAATAGAAAAATCAACAACCCCGATAATCTGATAATAATTTAAAGTTTTCAAAACTTTGATCATTTGCTCAGTGTCAAATCTCTTGAGCAGCTAGCCCAACTTCCCACCAGAAATGCGCATTTTCTCCCAGCAGTTGAGTAGTCTCTTGCATGTGCAGCTAAGTTGATCGGTTCATTCCGGTACCGAGTAAAACTGACTTGCATGCATGGGTTGTTTCTCCCAAGGCAACATGCAAAGGCATCCCTTGTTTCAGGTATCTTTTTCTAACAGTTGGAGGTTACATGCAAGGATCATTTTAGAAACCTCCCACCAAGTTGTTTCTTTCCCTAGATTTGTGGCATGTGCATCAAAACCTCGATGTTATCGAAACTCATCAATCGGACACTGCAGATCTTGTTCCTCACATCAACCTTGCAGATCTGACATCCCACATCACATCTAGGAGCTTTCAACACATTCAGCTCAACTGTTTTGGGGTAAGCTTGCTTCCCATGCGTTGTGTTGCATTTCTATTGCATTTTGTATTTTTTCTTGTGCGAGTACTATTTTCTTGATTTTAGTGAGCGCTTGCTGTTGTTTACATGTATATTAGCTTGTCCTAGCATTGTTTCAGTTTTCGCTGCTATCCCACTGTTGTCGCATGCATGAAACTGTTTTCACGAACGGTCGCTGATTCAATGACTTGTCTCACCCCCATGCATGTTGTTCCATTTTCTGAATCAGTCATTCACTATTTACATGCATGATCATTTACTTATGCTTACACTCAATATCACCATGAATTTGCACTCACATTTACTTTCATTTGCTCGTCGGCGAGTTTGGGCAGTCTTGGCCCCGAATCTGCCTCACTAAGAGCCTCACCAAGACAACATTGTGCAATCCTGAGAGGGAAAGCTCTATCTTCCTCTTAGGAAATGCCCATTTCTACCTAGTGATTGTCCCCTAGGACTATTATACACATTTCTAAGGGACAATGACTGCTGGCTCAGAAAATCACGCAATGCAGTCACTGAGCCTGTAGCCATTTCCAACTGATATTGTGCATTTCATAATTTAAGAAGTCAGAAGCTAGACTAGACTGTGCATTGCACAGTTCTAGTAGTCAGTCAGTCTCCTAGTAGCCTAGACTATGCCTTGTGTAGTCTTGGTAGTCAGTCTCCCAACCTACGGGCCAAAATTGCACAACCTTCATGTTCAGTCACACAGGTTTGTTGCAAGTTAGTTCTCAAGTTCATTTTGGTTTTCGACTAATGGATTGCTTTCCATAGGTGTTTCCATGTCTCTAGGTATTGTAGGTGTTCATCTGCCTCACAGCAGTGCAGGTACAATGGTTTCCAAGAGAGCAGAGTCGAAGACACCGTTCAGAGCACACCTGGAGATGCAGTCAATCAAATGTCTATGAGATTGCCTACTCACGAAGATATCAAGTTGTTCGTAGACAAGAACATCAAGATATCACAACAAGAAGCATCATGAACAATAGCTGAAGGTAACATACCACACACAATGAATACAATGAACGCAACAAATGCAGCAAACACAGTGAATTCAGCGAATGTAATGAATGGAAGAGGAAGGTTGTTGACAACACAGAGGCAAAACAAAGTTGCAAGATCAAGTAGATCCATCGATAATGAAAGCAAATTTGGAGACTCGGGCTATGAGGTGACGACGCGACATGAAGATTACGCGAAGACAGAATGGAACAAAGAAGGAGTTACATGTGCTGAAGCAGCAACTTAGGAAGAACATGAAGTTGCACATACATATGAATGAGTTTCAGTAGGATCTGGAACAACAGTGGACTCAACATGCACTCACAAATGAAACTACACTCGTATAAGTTAAATATCCATCCTAGCAGCTGACACAGAGTAGACATGGTGAGAAATGTTGTTGATCACATGCAAGGGATTCAACAACATGCATGTCATTGTGCACACACATGGAATCCAACCCATCTAACACAGTCACCAAGGCGAAGACAAGAAGCAAGTCCAACTGAGATGAACACATACTTCGACAAGTTGATACACATGACCACCAACACTCACTTAAAGATCAGCACGGGCATTATGCATCAATGTGTTTCTGGTTCAGCCGCACCCAAGAAGATCATGCGCATGTTAGTAGATGAGTTGGATGAAGGGGCCGAACCAATGCACTAGTTGCAACGGAGGCAAGAGTTCACTTCAGTAAGATGTCACCATGAGGTGCATGCACACCATCACGGATGACCAAGCTTGGCATAGCTCACCACCTTCACCATCACAAGCATGTCAAAGAGTTGGTCTCATCACAATGGACCAAGTGTCAGTGATGTCTTGCATGGCTTGCTCAAGCCATGTTTTCTCACATGAGTACATGTGCATTGTAATGTTGAGTCATGTCAAGTGTAACTCAAGTGTCAATAGTTGGACGTAACAGTCATAGAGTAGGTAAAGAGTCATGAGGGTAGTTGAATAGTCACAAAGGGGAATGTTGAGGGTCACCCCATCCTTTGCTATAAATAGTCTCTCATAACTCATTGTAAGGGATTTTGGTCAACTAAGCTTCTAATAAGACTATCTTGGAGAAAGCTTGGATAATATTGTAATGCGCCTTGGCTTCTGCACTGCACAGAGCTAGTTCATCTCTTTAGAGGAGAAGGTGGATGTGGCTGTAACGTTCCACTATTGGGGCTAGTAGGTTTACATGGATGTATTGTATGATTGGGACATACACTTCATAGATGATGGTTCATGTCTCACGGGCGCCATCTTTGTTTGAATCCACCTCAATTCTTTGTCACAGCCTTAGGAAGGTTTCACACTGCAGAGCGCAAAGGATCTTCCAATAATTTTATGATGGAAATCTGGCCATTCCACCATCTTGTTGATCCCTTCCATCCAATCACATTCAATCATTAAAATCACCCCTTCGGGATGGATGCACACATGTATTAATCTGCTACAGGAAGACTATGATAATTGGAGGAGGCTGAAATTTTTACGGCAGCGGTGTAACGGTCATGGGGGATCGGATTATAAGGTAAGGCTATCATGAACAAGTGATGGAGGATCTTTTCAAATGGAGGTAAGTATGGGATTTCGGGTAGATCTGTACTATCCCCATTTGCCTCATAATTCACATAAAGTTTACTTCGGTACTCATTAAAATATTAGACCTTAGAATCTAAAATATTTTGCACTTTAAATGATTTCTCCCTAAATTAGTAAATGATAAAGCAAAGTCTTAACCAAATTTTAAATAATACAATGTTATGATCTATCATTGTGGTAGTCATTCATTTGCAGAAATAAAAAGTAAATTTCATCAAGTGTTCTGCATCAAGCACTCCTATACTGCATTAACCATTTTTGCACTGTGTTTTCACAGTCGACTTCCTTCTTGCACTAATCATTCTTGGATTGAACCTGCTTGCACTACAACGTACTTGCACTGAACTTGTTTGCACTACAAAATGCTTGCACTGAACCTACCTGCACTGATCATGCGCATTCCTGCACCAGGGATTTTAGTGGCATCAAAGAAAGAGGGGATAAAAAATTCTGATAGAACTCAATTCTTTGGTTGGACTAAAAAAAATTGCCTAAATATAAAAGATAAGTTTTATTTGCCATTCTTTGGTGTTTCATGAGCATGCCTTCTAATCTGACTGCATCAGATCCTACAGTCGATTCATGAGGGAGCGAAGAAGTGGGAAGGGGTAATTTTCAGAATGGGAAGGAATACCATAACATGGATTCCAAGAATAATACTATTAAGGGGGGTAAACGAAAATGGAATGTGGAAAAAAAATTCAAGGGGGACAAGAGGGATTTTACGAAATTAGATAGGGATAATTTTGTAGAAGAAAAAGGAGGGTGATTCATTATGGTATTAAGAAAATGAAATAGCGGGAATTACGAAATGATAAAATTGAAAAAAGGCATAATTTTATCTTCAAGATCTACCTACACTGGTGCTGTAAAAAGTAAATGCAATGGGAATTAAGCATTTACTTGGATAAAAATTTCCATGCTAGTTACCCCAAACTTGGGTAAGGGCAGGGTTCCTTGAACCTACTTCTTCTTGGTGATAGCCAACATATCTAAAAATCAAGCAACATTCCATTTTTATTGATATTTTGATCTTCTTTCCAGCATGCTGGTTTTCAGGTTGATCCTTCTGCAATCATGTAAGTCAACTGATTTTCATAATTACAGGGAATTTTATTTTTATATTCTTTATTTTTGTCATTTTTTATCTTTTTATTTTTTATTTTATTATATGACGAAAAGAAAGAATCAAATCTTCAACAGGTTTGTGTTTCCACCTACCAACTCCTTTTCAGATTGTTGTTGGACTTGCTGCATAAAAGATCCTTTAGTAAGGGGCTGAAAACACACCTTCAATCTATGCCAATTTACTAGGAACAGAGAATTTTGTCCATCAATAGTTTTAATTTCTACTGCTCCATTCTCAAACATTTTGACCACCTCATAAGGTCCCATCCGGCATGTATGGAATTTCCCTTTAAAATATTTAAATCTAGAATTGTAAAGGAGTACCCAATCACCTGGTTGGAACTGCTTCTTTCAGATAGACTTGTCATGCCACTTCTTGTGTTGTTGTTGAACCAATATGTTTTGCTGAACAACATCCCTTTAAAATTCATCTAACTCATTCAATTGTACAAGACGTTGTTGTTGTTCTTTAGAGAGATCTAGCCCCAATTGGACTACAATCCTGAAAGTCTTGATATGGAATTCTATTGGCAAGAGGACTTGTTTCCCGTACACCATCTCATATGGTGTGTGTCCCATGCTATTCCTCCAAGTGGTTGGGTATGCCACAAGGCTTCTGGTAATTTATCAGTCCAATCCTTTATGTGGATATTTACTATCTTTGTTAGGATGGACTCAATCATCTTGTTTGTGGACTCCACCTGACCATTTTCTTGGGGGTGATATGTGTAGATTTCCTGTGCTGGATTTTGTACTATTCCATCACACCCTGTACCAGATTAGAAATAAATTGCCTACCATTGTCAGAAACAATTTCTCTAGGCACACCAAATCTAGTAACGATTTCAGTGAAAAGAAAATCAACAACTTTTTCAGTAACAAAAGAAACAACTTTAGCTTCTACCCATTTTGTAACGAAATCCGTACAAACCAAAATATGCTTTTTTTTTTTAATGATGTTGGATTTATTGGTCCTACATAATCAATGGTCCATTTTTCAAAAGGCTCAATCATAACTTGAGGACATAAAGGCATTTCATTGGTTTGATTAGGTTGGCCAATTCACTAACAACTATCACATTGCTTGACATATTGTTTGTCTTCCTTAAACAAGGAGAGCCAAAAAGCTAGCTCGTAACACTTTGTATGTAGTCTTATTATCAGCAAAGTGACCTCCATAAGACTCATCTTGGGTAGATTTTAAGATATCAAACACTTCTTCCTCTCTTACACATCTACGGGTAATAAGATCTGGTCTAGTGTAAAAGAGGTCTCCCTGAATCCAAGAATATGCAACACTTTTTTGTATAATACTCCACTTTTCATGAGCGGATAAGTGAGGTGGTTTTTTTCCAATGACTAAATAGTTAGCTATGTTAGTGAACCATGGGGATTTTTTCGACACGGAAAAAAGATGTTCGTCAGGAAAATCATCATTAACAGAAATTGCTTCACCAAGCTTATTTAATATTGAAAGATAATTTGCTACTACATTAGATTTTCCTGGTCTATGAACAATAGTAATGTTAAATTCCTGCAACAATAATAACCACCTAGTCACCCTACCACTAGTTAATGGTTTATTCATCAAACATTTCATTGTGGAATGGTCAGTATACACAAAGACTTCATATCCTATAATGTAATGTCTGAATTTATTAATGGAAAAAATTACAGCGAAAAAATATTTCTCAGTAACCGTATAATTTAGTTCAGTAGGTGACAAGTTTTACTAATGAAGTAAATAGCATAGGATTGTTTGTCCTCTTCTTGTCCTAAAGCTGCGCCAATAGCAATATGTGAGGCATCAGAGGAAATATGAAATGGAAGGGACTAGTTTGGTCTTCTCAAAACTATTGCCTGAACTAGTTTTTCCTTCAATGTCTCAAAGGACTGTTGGCAAGCTGTGGACCAAGAAAACTCACTATCCTTAGCCAAAAGTAAAAAAAGGGGGTAGCTATCCTTCAGAATTTCCCAATGAATCTCCTATAGTAGCCTGCATGTCCTAGAAAAACTCTCACTTACCTTAATGAGTTTTGGGTACATGAAGACTCAAAATAATTTCTATTTTTGCAGGGTCAACCTAGATACCTTTGTTGGAAATAAGATGGCCAAGAACCACTCCTGCCTTACACATTAATTTGCATTTTTTTTCACTCAAGGAAAGATGAGCTTCTTGGCAACGAAGAAGCACTTTTTCTAGATTTTTGAGGGCTTCCTGGAATGAATCACCAAACATAGAAAAGTCATCCATATAGATTTCCACACACTCAAGGTTAGAAAAAATGGCCAAGACTTCCCTTTGAAATGTATTCGGGGCATTACATCACCCAAACTGGAGCAGTCAATAGGAAAATGTACCCCATGGACATGTAAAATTGGTTTTTCCTTGATCCTCAGGTGCAATCTGTATTTGGTTATAACCACTAAAGCCATCTAGAAAAGAAAATTACTTCTTACTAGCAAGGGTATCGAGTACCTGGTCGATGAAAGGAAGGGGGAAGTAATCCTTAAGAGTGGCTTTGTTCAATTCTCTGTAGTCAATGCAAATGCGCCACCTCCCATATTTTTTTGGGACTAATAACAATGGAGAGACCCAATGTCTGTTAGGAATAGGATAGATAAAATCAACATCTAAGAGTTTTTGCAGTTATTCCTTTACAACATCTCTTAGTGCTGGGTTCATACACCTTTAGGGTTGTGAGACAGATGGGGCTCCATCTTGAATATAGATATGGTGGGTACAAGTTTAAGGAGGGATGCCTTTCATATCTTCATAGCCCAATACAAAGGCATCAAGATGGTTTCACAAGAAATTCACAAGATGCTCTTACTAGAATGAATCCAATTCTAAACCGATATGCAAGGATTTTCCTGGACTAATATCAATAAGAGTGGTATCAGGCTCAAGAGTACACAGAGGTGTTTCTAGATATGGTGGTGAGGGGGCTAGAGAGTCATGACTGTCTTGAAAATCTAGACTAAAAATATGACTCAATGACTCGAAATTGGGCATGGTTTCTAGATTGTTCAGGAAGTCTTGAATCTCACCCTCTTGTGAAGACTCAGCATGTTGATGTATCAAGGAAACAAAATGAGTCTCCTCATCACTACTATAGTCTAACCACAAAGTGTCTCGAAGCTCCTGAATGGATCCAACGGTGGATACAAGGTGACCTTATTCCTAGAATCTCCATGGGAAATATACATGTCACCAGAACAACATCCAATATAAGCATTAGCTGTAGCAAGCCATGGTCATCCCAAGATCAAGGGATGTCCTCCCAAAAGATTCTTTGGCTGAAGCACAATGAAGTATGTAGGGTATTCCCAAGAGTCTAATGAAACAACCACATCATCCAACACCCCTTCCGGCTTGATTTTAGATCTATCTGCCAGTTCAAGCACAGTGGGAGTAGGATGAATATGGACCAATCCCAGTTGATCCATGGTTTTCTTGTTCATAACATTAATGGTCACCCCCAGGTATATAAGTACATTAGAGACAAGGACATCACCTATTTGAATAGAGACAATAGGGTTTCCGAGGTCGGTATATTTCTCCATGTGCATACATCCTGTCATTAACTCTGCTTCTCTACCAACAAATTGAATAGTTTGAGGTTCAAATATCTCCTTCCTTGCTTCTTGAGACATATTTCCCTAACTATTTTTATGAAAATGGGGATCTCTTTGATAACTTGGAGCAAAGGTACCTTTATGAAAAGGTTCCTAAGACTAAGGAATGGGGTCATTCTTCTCCACAACTAACCTCTCCAGATAGTGAGGCTAGTTGGAAGAAGATGGAAAAGGCTCAAAGGGTACGGGGATGGATTGGATGGTAACATATTTTCCAGAATGGCCAGGAGTTTCCTCCTCACCTTTCTCATTGATAATCACCATAGGATGCTTCTAATTTTCTGAGGTTACTATCTTCCCCGATCTCAATTGGACATCATTGAATCTAACTGGCATGGAATGATATCTGGATGAGGAAAGTAGGTTCATAGATTGGATCATTTGTACTGCTTTGTTATTGGGGTTGGGTAAAGGCTGGGTAGGCAGTTGAGGAGGTTGAAATGGTGGAGGTAAAGACAATGGTGGCATTGGCTGACTCAACTGAGGTAATGATGGTTGTGGCGTTGGGTCACATACATATATAGGTGGGTATGACTACATAGGTGCAGGATAGGAATGGTGTGAAAGAATTGGCCCTTTCCATCCTTCTTACCAATATTGGGAGGGTTGTCCATAATGATATTGTTTCCCATGCTGCCAATGTTGAGAGTGACTAGTGTTAGAAAATGAATATGGATGTGCATTATAACGAAAAAAATGTGGTGGAAGTTTAGGATCCATACCTGCACTTACTTGAGGCCAGTTTCTTCGTGCTCCTATAGAATGTAATGATTCAGCTTTAGGTTGCCCTCCTTCAAATACATCTTTCAACCTAGGTATGGAGGGACATTGTTACGTGGCATGGTTCTCTGTACAAATTGAACATTTATTAGTTCCTTTAATATTAAGAGGACATTCTCTTAAAATATGTTTTTTTCTACATTTTGGACAAAAAATAAACAATGACTCTTCTTCCTCTACAAGTTTTTACTGAAATTTCAAAGAGTCTATTTATTTGCTAACAATATTCAGTATTTCAATTTTCATATTGTCTATTTTGTTCTCTAATCCAATAATCATAGAATCAATAGATTCGGTTTTCTTATTTCTATTCTGAATTCCTTTACCAGATCTATATTGGTTCCTTGAGAATCTCTTGCACAAGTCACATATTTGATCAAAAGATTTTTAAGCAATATCCCCTTGTCCTAACCGATTTAGATTATTCATAGTATCATCAGTAAGCCCATGTAAGAACAAGGTTCTAATGGTACTTAGATCAAATTTGTGCTTTGACCTTTGGAGGATGTACATAAATCTCTCTAAGTAGTCCTCTAGAGTCTCATCATCATTTTGCACAATAGTAAAGATTTCATCTTGAATATCTCTAGTTTTACAATATTCCTGATATTTTGACAAGAACACTTTCTTCATCTGTTCCCAAGAAGATA
Organism: Pinus taeda; assembly: GCA_000404065.3. Lineage (NCBI taxonomy): Eukaryota > Viridiplantae > Streptophyta > Pinopsida > Pinales > Pinaceae > Pinus > Pinus taeda. Next base: position 20,765 of record APFE030790242.1, read on the forward strand.
TAGTGTTTCCTCCTAGTCCCATGAACCAACAGACTGTTGCATCCTTGAGAGTTGCAGGAAACAACTTTAACTTCTAAGCATCAAATGAATAATCATAGCTTCTACACAAAATATCAAACTCAAATAAAAAAGAGTCTGGGTCTTCATGTACCTTGCCAAAGAAATGAGGAAGAGCTGACGGTGGAGTATTTTTCATTTGTACTTGTGTATCAGGATCCACAATTGGGAATCCAAAAGTGGATTGTTCCTCATTTACCTCATTTTCACCAGTTCCTTCTGCATGGTCTTCATGATATTCCATTGTTTCTCCTCCAAGCGAACCGCTTTCAACAGGTTGAGAAGGTTGACTACGGGTTCTAATAGCCCCCTTCTTCCCCTTTGTGGTCTATGTCACACTTAGACCGCTGCTGCCAAAGTTCAAGTAGATTTTTCCTACGTGATGGGTTTGGGTATGTATGGACTTTCTGCCTGCAAAAGAAGGCCCAATATGAGATTTGATTTCAGATTTATCATTATTTCCTCAGCCCCTAGTGGGCTTCAGACCCTTACCTCTTTTAGGCATTCATTTCAAAAAATGACAAAACAAAATTCCAATAAAATGCTGCAACTGAAAAATAACTAAACACCCATAAATTCCTTCAAGAAATAGAAGCACACTGTAGAAAAAATAATAACAAACTTACCCCTATTTGAAAAAAATGGAAAATTCTTACCAATTCAAATCTCTTAGCCGACAACAATGCCAAAATGTTGGGTGCAGGAATTTCACTTAAGCAAGCTCCTTCAACACTGAATTGTCAACCCGGGGGTTTCGTAAACTTAGAGACGAAGCACAGGTAATGGCAAAAGTGGTATGAACTTTTCCTATTTCTATTCCTACTTCTCAATTGAAATCTTGCAGAATCAAATAGAAAAATCTCAAAGGAAACTAAAACCAAAGTAATTTTAGTGTTGGAATGTAAAAGAATGAATTTGCAAAGAAATTAAATAAAGGAACTTTCACACTACTGTAAGAAATATTAACTATTGAAGTAAAACTCTATGTTTATCCTCAGTATAGATGGTGGTAACTTAACAAGTGGGCCCTTGAAAAGATCTTCCTTCTAAATGATTTTACTTCTCATACTAAGCGGTCATTCCTGTACTCTTGCAATCTTCTTGCACTAGTACAGGTATAGAACTTATGTGAGAAGTATATTTTACAGTTATACTAAAGACTTATGTTTTCATGTAGGAGCTCTAAGCCTAAAGGCTTGGAGCACTCTGTTCCTGTGACAAGACACTGGTCCTTGTACCAAAATAGAGCTTCCTACACCAAGTATTCCAATTTACTTTTAAGAAAAATAGAAGAGCATGTTAACTATAAAAAGAATTGCAAATGTGAGCAGAGTCTGAAATAACTTGCACACAAAAAAGAATGCTTTAATCAATTGAATCTCAAAAATAGGAATACAACTTTAAGATGAAAACAATATTCAAAAGTTAAAGCAGACTTTCTTCAGTCAAAGGGTTTTTCATGCAATCAAATCTAACTCGAAACGGGTTCATTATAATATTTTAGATTACTTTTAATCCTTTTCCTTAAATCGTGAGATGCAGATATAAATTAAGATATTGCAACAAAACTCTTTTCTATTTCATGAAGTCATCCTTAATCTTTAGGAATTTAACTTTTAGTATTAGAAATGCCTCCTTCTGATGATGAATGCTTGCTTTGTAGAAATAGATTAAATCATATAAAGGAAAAAGAATGAAACACTTGTTGTAAATGTACTAGCGAACCAGAGTGAAAGTTCCTACATGCACTAGTGTAGGAATGATCTTATCTGCACAGTCCAAGTGAAAGAAAATTAGAAAAGAAATTACAAGAAGTAAAGTAATTCAATTTAACTTTCACACAACAGATCCATTCACACTTTGACTATTTAATGAAATAAATTAGAATTCGTAAGCAAGAACAAAATTAAGATTCAAACCACGCTTATGCAAATAAACAGAGTTAACACACTTTTATGATAACAAAAGCAAGAGGGTAAAGGAGCTGGGTTGGCTGGGTCCTAGCCAACCAACTCATTTCCCATTTTAGGAAACGAAAAACCTTCAGCACGTTAATAACATATCAATGAAGAATTAAAATGTAGAATGAGAAAAACATGGTGCAACTCCTTGTATTACTTTCGATCAGCAAATATACATTTGAGTTCAAGTCTAGCCCAGAACGAGGGCGACAACGAGATTACAAATTAGCCAAAAATTACAACTGTACTACTATTTCTATTGATATCTAACCTAATTCTATATGAAAGCTATATTTTATACAACCCTTCGACTTGTGGCCATAACCAAAAATTACACAGTCGTTCCAAATCAAGCCTTTCGATTGAAATGAAATAACAAACAAAATTGAAAAATTAAGCCAATGACTATAATAAGGTGCGAACTATTCATTGGCCATAGACATGATCCTCAGCCATATCTCTGACTATTCTCCACTTTGAGTTCAACTCCAGATGATCGCAGCCGAACTGGACGATGTGGACCAAGATGCCCGCATGAAGTGATCGAGTTGTTGCAGAGATCACGGAATAGATAGTTGCCAGTGGTGTAGGAATCTACTTGCACTAGATCAAGCTAGTATAATGATTAATACTTTAGCTTATAAAATACTTTAGGAAGGTAAACATAAGTTACAAGAAATATTAAAGGCATGAAATCTATTTGAAATGATTAATTAAGCACCTAATAAACCTTAAAAATGAAATATGAAGTTTATGTAGGAATAAACAATATTCTTGGACTAGTGCAGGAATGAGGAGGTTTATGGAGATAAATAGAGGTTAATGATTATGGTTTTCTAATAGGAAGGGGGTAAAAATAGAGCATTGTTGCAGATGTGCTGTTGGTTTAACCATCACTTTGGATTGCCAACTGATCTGCTTTCTAGCTTGTGATGAAATTGCACTTGTGTGTTCCCTTCTTAGCCGAGTACTACTACACGTTTGCAAGGGGTGCACTCATCTCAACCCCGTTGTGTTAGAACCTATCATTCACCTTCTTTGACTCATTGCAAGGGTCACACCCTTCCTACTAACACAGTTATCTTACTTACCTCTGTGTGACATCGCGGTCAAGGCATTACCTTACGACCCACTGTTGGGACTCCTACACCAAACAGTCTGAGGTCTAATTGGGACTTCTTACTGGGGAGATCCCATTGACATGTTGGCGGGTCCAACACCGTCAACATTTTGGCACTAGAAGGAGGGCTAGATGATAAACTGAGTCCTCACATTTGTTTTTAATCTCTACATATCTATCATGACTAACTACCAAGTTGCTCTTCTGGAGTGTATGTCTTATGGAAATGATTTCATCATCTCGGAAAAGCTCTTGGATAACTTGTCTCATAAAACATTTGATGGCGGAGGCTATGTAGCCTTGGTAAGGCATGCGGTCAACGTTGTAGGTTCATGTGAAAGACATGGATTCTAATTGAAGAATACATGAGCTACATGTTGTTCATCTACATGCTTCGAGGGCACCCAATGCACTGGTGTGCCACGCTGCCCGAAAAATCCATTCATTCTCTTTCTCATCTGATCACAGAGATAGACTGTGCTTTCAGTCACTTCGACTGCCAAGCACTCAACAAACAAATTATGAAATTACAAAAAGCACCTGATGAATCCTTTGAATAGTTTTACACGTGCTTTTGTAATATTGCATACTGATTCTCGGAAGATGATATTGATTGGGAATTTATTAATGAAAGATTTGAGTATCTTCTTCACGTATTTGAACCCCGCTCAGCACACTTCGGTGATGGAGCTGCGCAATCAAAGGCATGCATAGTCACTGTCAAAATTGATTGTCTGCCTTCACCTCATCAAAGAACTCCACCAACGTGGAGTGATGTGGGAGATCATGCACGCACCACTGTTGAATTGTCACATCCTCCCACCCCACCTTCTATTGAGATTTGCGCAGATTTGGCTTGCAAGGATGTTGGTTGTCATGTGGAATCATTCCCTCAATCTCTGTCCTCACATTTTGTTGATCCTCTAGATTGTACTGTCTTGTGTTCTCCCATTCCAGACTCCTCACCTATTGTGAACGAGGGTCAAGCTGTCGATGGAGTTGGTGTTATGCAACCAACCTGTGCCATCATTCATGATGAGTGTGTGCAGGAATCTAAATAAGAGCTCGTAGTGAAGGATGAATCCCTTCCAACCACGCCTCATCTGCTTTATCTTGACATCCCTTGTGATTCTGCCACTGCTGATTTCCCTTGTGAAAACCCATTTCCAGATGTTTCTACTTCCAATCATTCATAGGACACCTCGGATGTCAGTTTGTCAGTACAGTGCAGAGAGGACACATATTCCTCAGAAAATTCATTCAATCTATCATTTATGTTTCTTGAAAACACAGAGGGTGAACATTTTTGCTTCTCATCTACCCCTTTTCCCATTTCATCAAATCATGAGGATGCTGGTAAACACCCTGAATTTTCTGATCTTGGCTATCATGATCTATTCACTTCCTCATCCGATCATGATGTTGATTCAATCATTGTTAATCTGTCCAAGACACTGGTCTA
>APFE030790261.1:0-20986 GCA_000404065.3 Pinus taeda
AGGGAAGTAAAAGCCCTAAGAAAGACAATTGCAGAGCTGGAAAAGCAGCTCAATTTTGAGAAAGTGACAGCAGAGATCAAGCAAGTGATTTGGACTACCATTGGACAATCAATCACTAACCAGTGGGAGTACATTGATGCTATATATGAACAAATAGGACTCATTGGCAGGGCAAAGAAATAACTATACAGAGAAAGAAACGCCCTTGGCAACATGGCAGACCTTGCCCCCAGGATGATTGAAGTCCTAAATTACAGGACTGGTTCTCAGCTAATAAAAATGGGAATTGCTAATAGAACTGAAACCATTTCCCTAATCAAAAGAACCACAACGATGAAGAACCTAATTCAGACACTGGACAGGAAAATCCATGATATACAGGCAGATATAAGTAAGTTCCAGAATAGGTTCACAGCCCTGCAGGACAAAGGGCTTCCTAGCTTGGAAGAATTAGGGAAGTTTCTCTCTCATGAGAAATACATCAAGAAGGTGAGCACTTTTGCAGCAATTCAAATTGCTGATGCACCTGGGTCATCTTCAGCAGGCCCACTAACAGGACAGGCTCTTTTTGAGAAGTTAGATAACTTATTTTTTATTAAAAATGAGGTAGCACATCTATTTGATGAGCCTCCCCATTTCTATAAGTACACAGAAGCTGATGAGACCTTAGGGTCAATTTTGAGGCATCAGCTTCCCCCTCAAGACATATGGCAGGACTTAATAAAGCTACTTTTGAATCAAAGCTGAAGAATTAAATCTTTTCAGCAATAAAGTCCATATTGCATCTACAGGTGGACAAAGCCATGATAGTAAGCATAAAGACGCTGAGCCAACTCAGCACAGGTACTCGGCATCAACAGCAACATCAGCAGGTACAGATGGCAGGGCCAAGAAGATACAAAAGATCAAAGTGACAGAGCACTTCATTTCACAGTTATGAAAAGGTCACGCAAATAACTCCGCAGCACCCAAAAGTCAAAAATCTGTCCTGACAGGAGTTAAAGGCCTTTAAAGGGCATTTATGTTTTCAATTACTTCTCATCTACTCTCCTGTACAAATGTAAGAGATATTTTCCTCTCAGATGACTCCATTCCTGAGATATTTTTATATGTAACCTCTATATATTCCCCCTCGCGTTTGTTTAGAGGGGTTGGACTCCAGATGTAAGAAATTCTCCTGATATCTTCTCTGTTATTCTGATACTGTAAGTTCTCAGACAGTTAATACAAAAAAGACAGTGGGATTTCTTCAATGATGTTGGTCTCTCGATCTTCCTGATGGTGTGTGGCTCAAAGTTGCAGGATTCCTGTCTATTTCGTGGCTCAATAAGTTTTTCTCATGACTCCCTATTTCACCTGTGTTCCCTGTTGTTTCATATGTTTTCCATGTTTTCTATACATTTAAAATCTAGGTAGTAAGGAAAAAGGATAGTCTCAGGACTTGGTTATTGACTACCCCGAGCTCAATCCAAGCTACCTTGTATGTTTTCTTCTGATAAAGTATTTAAAGAGTAATTCTTCATTGCTACCTTTAATACTGCATCATCACAGTTTGTTGTTGTTTTAGGAATTCAAGTAATTGCTCCTAGATAACAAATCCTTTGTTACAATATTCAGCTTAAGTAAAGAAATCTTAATTGCTCTTTGCTGGTTGTTTTCATCTCACTCTCACAATCTACGTTTTGTTTCATGGAATACACACAGGCCCTGTAGCTACACCTCACCGAAATCAAGACCTCAAGGGAAAACACTCCAAGACCCCATTGCCCAATGGATTAACCTCACCTGCAGATAAACTTTAAGGAAATCAGAAGCATCCTCCCAACCAAACACAAAAACAACCAAAATTTCACTTCACAACTAGCCTAAAACCTTCACTAAAAGCAGTGACAAAACCCTGTAGAGAGAGCCCTCTCTGACTGCAGCTAGGCTAGAAGCTGCAGCCCAAAGATTGGTTAGTGGTTACCCCGACCGTATTCTCTTAGGAGTCAAAGAGAACAACCTGGGTGTTAACATGGGGCCTATGTTATTAAGGAGATTACTCACTGTGGTGCAGTCTAGTTGGTTAAGTTGAATGGAGATCCCTTCCCAGGAAAAGTGAATGGCAGTCATTTGAAGCCATACACAGGTGGCCTGACCATCTGACTAGCCGACAGAAGGACAATCTTAACACTCCAGGTAGTTGAAAGGAGGTGCGGGACTATAAACTACACTGCCCAGGAGCTGTGCGATTTCAGGACTGTGCGATGCAGTGAAATGTCATAGGGTTCGTGACAACGTGAAGACAGTTGCGCTAATGCATTGTTCTATCGGAAAGTGTCAGTTAAAGTCACTATTCAAGATTTGATGGTTGGTTTGAAGCCAAATGGAGTGGGTGGTAGGAAGTTAAGGCAAACTTTATGGGTTAGATTCTTGAAAATCTTCTGCCAATCTAGCGTTAATGGGCCAAATGTGGGGGGAATGATCGAATTCAAATTCTAAAGGCCCTATAAATTACAAGTGAGTGTCCAGTGAACAAGACTTGGCATTTTGAGAATTGAGCTGTTGCGCGCTCAAGTATACATGAACCGAGACCTATTCGAGACCCTGAAAGCAAATTCATTATTTGAGAAACTACCATAGACACTGCAAGAATTGTGTAATAACGCTATGTCAGCACTCGTAGAAGCCATCGACACAGAAGTAATGACAGTCAAGGAAGCCACGCAGGAAATTGCGGTAGTGGAAGCCCTAAAGAGCACCAGAATAATAGTTGAGGTCCCTAAAAAACCCAGAACACTGCGACCTAAGAAGGATAAGTAGGCCATGATCCCAGTACGCGTCTCACCCATAAATCCATAGAGGACCAAGCTCACCTTATAGGAAAAGGGGAAGGCCATTAATATGGAGGCCAATGAGGAGAAGTCTGAAGAAATCATGGTGGATGAGGAGGGGGAGGAAATGGAAGTTGAAACCCAGGGTGCGGACCCTATTACCCAGTTACCTGAATATGTTCCTCTGCACAAGGGTAAAGCCAAGGTGTCAAAGGACATAGATGAGAGCAAGAACTCTCTGCAAAGTCCATTGCTCCCATATGATATTGCTTTTCAAGGCAGGTTCCTATTTTGAAGTTTGAAGATTGGGACCTCACAAACCACGAGAAGTTCCCACATTTAGTGATTGAGAAGCTAATGCACTAGAGGATTGACGCGGCTACTGGAACAATTGAATTGGAGTCGTGGACATGGATCAGAGGTGTAGAGAAATCTGGGTTGCTAAACTTGCTCTAGGTACCGCATTACCACCACGCCCCAGTGACCATCTTCGTCATTAGGCAGCTTCTCTGCTTGGTGCATAATGAGTGTTTGTGGCTAGAGGAGCCCATCTCCATCACAGACCGTTTGATTCACTGAATTACATGGCTGCCTTACTCACGGAAGGATCTAGCCAATATTTCCTAAGGAAAAGGTGGTGAGTTGGCCCTCGCAGAAGCAGTGAAGAAGAGGTTCAAGTTGGAGAAGAAGAAGCAAGGGTAAGCCATCTCCAACATTAACAACCCTACAGTCAAGGTCGTGACACAAATCCTAGCAGGGAAGGTGATGCAGAAGTGCCACGCGAATGAGGTGCTCACGCCTATGGTTGCACTAGCGGCCCAATGTGCGGAAGGAGTCCAGTTCAACTGGGTGAACTATCTGTGTGGAAATTTCCTTGCAAACTGTCACGAGGCATAGGAGCAGGGCAAAACATTTCATTATGCGTGGCTCCTGTTGTCGATCGTACTAATGGCATGGGAGCTGCCCGAAGGCAGCTAGTTCCCTTAGGTCGCGCCAGACCTTCCAAAGGCAGTGAAGTATGCTTCACTGTGGGCAACCAAGGATGCGCAATGGATAAAGGAAAGCAAGATAATTTAGATACTAATGGAGATGAATATCAAGATGGGGATCAATCATAAGCCATGGTTGTCACCCATAGTATACGCTAGTCTGAAGAGCTTTGTAGAGTTCAAAGCGAATTTCCACCATGTCTTTATTAGGGCACGGGAGGAACCTACAAAGACATGGCACAAATTACCATATTTGGTGACTGACGATATGAGATTTACAGTCCTCGAGTCTTGGCTGCCGAAGTGGCGCGCTCCAGTAGGCTCCGCAGTGGAAATGGAAAATTCTGTCGTGCAGTGCAAGAAGGAAGAGACAAAGCTTCGAATGGCGTAGCTGGTAGACAAGCACAAAAAAGAGGAAGTATAGGCTAAGGTCCAGGCAGCACTTGACACCGTGAAAGTGGTGCAACAATAGAAAACAGGGGAAGAAGAGTGCGAAGGACAAAAGTCACTTTTGCCCGACGCTGAGGCAGAAACAGAGACATAACAAGGTGGCAAAAACCCACAGATGACGTCCACCCAACTCAAGCGTCATCGACCATGAGAGAAGGTAGTGCCATGAAATAAAACCAAGGCATCCAAAATGTCCTTCAACCCAATCACCCTCACTGAGGGGGATTTGCATGACATCGGAGAAATGGTGAGGGATGTCACCACATAGGCCCTCCAATAATTTGAATAACAACAACAACTATTATTGGGGGCTCTTAAAACATAACTACAGGACTTGTAGGTTTGCACTCCATAGACTGGCACAATGTCCACCAGCCTCGCGAATGACATTTCAACTGCTGAGGAGATGTTACGCACAAGGGTGACCAATGCAGTACTGCTACCTAATTGGGCACCCACGATAGAAAATGAGGCCAACAAGCCTAGGGTTAGTAGTTTGAAAGGGGTAGGATTAAACATGGCTGTGATTCCTTGGGATGCACTCTACCTCTTATAGGATGGAGTCATCACAGAACTCAGGAGAGTCACACCCTACAAGTGATGAGTGAGTAGCCCATCAACATTAAGCAGTTGGCCCTGCAACGCAACAAAGAATTAGAGAAAAATAAGTAGATAATTCAGGTTGTGGAGGAAGCCTACAAGATGGTATCGGAGTTGGACATTCAGGCAGAAGAATTGAAGGAGGTGCACGTCCAAATTGGCCATAAGGGTGTGCGACGCTCGAGCAGAGAAGGCCAGGGTTCAGCTGGAGTTGAACCTGTAGACCACAGAACTGCAGTTGAAGGCTCAACCTTCAACTCCAGCAGAGATTAGGGAACAACATACCAACATTGTTACAACAACAACAACGGAGGTTGATAGTGGAGTGGCAGAGTGCATGCAGCTTTTCAAACAATCATTTGAGGTCTTAACCACCCTTCAGGAGGACCTGAATGTAGAGTGCCTAGAGATAGAGGTGCATAGGCTCCAACAGAGGTATGACAAGGTAAAAGGGACTGCATAGATGGTTTCCCTTACATAGAGGCTTGCAAGGATGTAGGAGGCAAAGGCGCTCAAGGAATAGGTGGATTTCGCTCGACACAAAGAAGCGGTCTTAAAAGCGTGCCTATAGCCATGGATAGACGAGGCTTACGCGATGAAAACCTCCATTGAAAGAAAGCTCGTGAAACTACAGGCAGCTCAGCAGAATATTTAGAGAAACAGTTCAATAGTAGTCACCAAAAAATGCGTGGAAGAAGTCCAGCAGGCGGTTGCTCAGTGCGCTGCTAATGTTGTAGTGATCCAAACAAAGTTGGGTGGCCTTCACGCTAAGATCTTCGCACCTGCAGAGTGACTTGAGGGCGAGTCATGATGTTTGTGTTAGGGGCCTGTTAGGTGCAGGATCACCCAAGGGCATTTTTGGGGCTTAAAGCCTAGATTTTGGTCCAATTTTGTAATCCAAATGTAAAGACTCCGCGTTTTGTGATCCCAGAGTGTGTAGATGTTAAAAAGTCATTGGGTTGTTCACCCTTATTTTGATAATGTAATGTCTGTTGTAAAAGATCCACCCATGGCTCCCGAACCATGGGATTGTATAAATAGAGTGAAGCTTTAAGTAGTTAAAAGACAACGAAGAAATTAATAATCGAAGATGTATGAGAGATAGCTCTAAAGTATAAGTCTAAGTTTTGGGTCATAGCATAGGTAGAGGCTCTGCAGCAGAGTGCACAGAGGCCTAGAAGTCCACAACTGAGTGTGCGGACCCTTGCATCTAAGTGCACAGGGTGAGTCAAGTCTGTAATCATCTGGAATTATAAATAAAGAGAAGTATTCTATAATTTATGCATCTTTATTTCCTGTTTATGCATCTACTATATTGGGTATGAATTTCACTTCTAGTGCTTGTATGATGTGTGAATGTGTATAACTGTATTGGTTAAGTGAACGCAAGTAAGAACATCTGTTTACACAAAGCTAACTAAGATCTGCTAATAAGATAAGTAAGATACTTAGCTTAGTTTAGGAGATATCGAAGTTCGCTGCCCTAGCAACGAAAGCATATCAGCCCCTGGGTAGGGTTGCAAGGAAGCCGATTGTAACATTTCGTGAAGGTACTGAAGGGTAGAGCAGAGGGATAAGAAACCGACATGAAGTTAGGTATAGTTGGAATGAACCAACATCACATCCATCTCAAGGGTGCATAAACTTAGTTCTAGCATCCCCCCATGCTGCTTTGGGTGAGACTTCAGTCCGTGCTCTGTGGGTTGATACTGAAAGGGCCAGTAGTGTAGGGATTTGTTTGGATAACTAATGCTGAACCTAGGTCAGGCCCCCAAAAGCCAACATAATGTGAAGCTTCTTTTAATGTGCTAAAGGAAAAACTTGCAAGCGCACCAATCCTGGTATATCTAGATTGGAATCGGCAATTCCATGTTCACATTGATGCATTAGGTATTACCTTGGGGGTCATCCTAGCTCAGTCCTCAGATAGAAATATTGATCACCCCATCTACTTTCCTAGTATAAAATTATCCATGATAGAAAGGAATTATACCACAACTAAGTGCAAAGATCTTGTGATGCTATATTCACTAATAAAGTTTCGACACTATCTCCTAGCGGGCCTATTCAAATTCTTCACTGATGATTCTACCTCAAAGTATTTGGTGAACAAGCTTGTACTTGAAGGAAGGATTTGTAGATGGCTTCTGCTATTCCAGGAGTTCACATTTGAAGTAATTGTCAAGCATGGAAGAGTGAATGTGGGCCTTGATCACCTTTCCCATTAGAATCAGGTGAATTCGGAGGGTCAGTAGACGAACAACTTGCGAGATGCTGACCTATTTTTAGTCGAAGACATATCAGACTACTTGGAGGACATTTTAGTATTTATATCCATAGGAAAATTCTGGTAGGGGTACACAACAACACATCGAAGGCACATGGTGGTTCGTACTATAGATTACCAGTTGATTGTAGGATAATTATACAAGTTGGGCCTTAATCAGATGTTGCAAAGGTGTGTTCTTGATCATGAGAGACATGATGTATTATGGGAATGCCATTAGGAGTTGTAGGTGGGCATGTTGGCGGGAAGGCCACCACAAGGTCAGCGGGACTCTGGGGGCCCACAGTTTCTGAGACACAAAGGAGTCTGCCAAGAGGGGTGATATTGCACCGAGATGAGCTACCTTTACAACTGATACAAGCGCTACAATCTTTTGAGAAATGGGAAATTGACTTTGCATGACCTATTAACCCACCGACACGTCACTCCCATGCCAGATATATTATTACCGCCACAAAGTACCTTACTAGATGGGTTGAAGTTTCACCAGTCAAAGATTGCATTGCAGACACTTCCACGAGATTCATCTTCGAAAATATTATCACTTGATTTGGGTGCCCCTGAAGCATCACCAATGACCAGGGGACCCATTTAATTAATGAGACAGTCGCTTCATTACTACAAAACTTTATGATCCAACACCATAAGAGAAACCTGTATCACCCATAAGCAAATGGTACTATGGAAGCTTTTAAAAAAATCTTAGAGAGAGGAATCACTAAGATATGCTCAGCCAATAGAGATGATTGGGATGAATAGGTGCCAATTACACTATGGGCTTATTGTACATCCATCAAGTGCTTACACAAATATATGCCCTTCCAGTTGTTGTATGGATGAGAGGCCATAGTACCTACTGAGTTTACCATCCCTGACCTTTTTATTGCATAGATCACTTGCATGATGAAGGGTGAATCAATTCCAAAGTGGTTGGAAGAACTCTGGGAGTTGGACGAAGCTATGTTTTTGGCAGATTTCCACCAAACTATCGAAAAGTAGAGGTAAAAGGCTTGGCATGACAAACATATCAATCATAAATATTTTACAATTGTAGGACATGTTTTGTTATATGACAGTAAGTTCTTAAAGTTTCAGGAAAGATGAAATGAATTGGTTGGGACCATTCATCATTGTAGAAGTGAAATAACCAAGATCTATCAAGCTTGCATAATTGGATGGCATCCTATTGCCTGGATGGGTGAATGGTGCATGCTTGAAACCTTTCCATGACTCAACCGGTTCTATATCAAAATGATTTGGTCTCTGACAAGGGATCATAGATAGGTCTAGGTAGAGTCAGTCAGTTCTTTTAGGTTGTCAGTTGCATCAATTAATTTAGTTAGTCAATTGTTCGAGTCAAATTCAATTATAAATAACTTTCCGCTATTTCTTTCAATTGCAGAAGTAGCTTCATCTATCTACAATCATTTGTGGTTTGGGAGTCACACGTGTTAATCGTCGTATCCATAATAATTAGTAATAATTCCTCGTGTCGGTTCGAATTTAAGCTAAATCTCTCCCGTAATATCCCTTGCATGATCCGTCCATCAACTTATAGGTGCATGCCATTATAACCCCATAATTACCCATCATTCCCATACTCCTTTTCCAATTTTTTGCATCATCCGAGTCAGGTGCGGTTAGCTGTCATTATTGTTGCCATGGATAGGATCGCGTAGGGAAAGTTACCATATTAATTAGTTAAGTGGTCAAATAAAAAACGTCGTGTTGAGCCTTTCTATTTAATCTTCACGGAAACGATAAGCTTTTCAGTATAAAAAATTAAGGTGGTGAAATTGCCAATTCTAGATTTTGTATCAATTTTTCCTTATTTTCAGCCCAAGTTCAAGCCTCAAGTATTCCTTGTGTATCACTGTCACACTACAACCATGAAAAATATTATAATATTTGTTCTTGACACTGAAACAAACTTAAGGATTACAAAAAGTGAGAATCTGGTGAGTACGATAAGGCTGTGCTTGTAGACAATGATTTCTTAGACTTGTTCCATTTTCTAGCACTCAAGTAGGAAGTCTACGCAGAAGCTGTCACCAAACCTGATGGAAGCCAATCGATAAAATTTAGAAAATACTTCAAAGGACTATAGAGTTTGACGATGTTCAATTTACAGGGTCTTCCAATATTCGACATTGTAGGAGCAACGGTGCAATGGACAAAATTCCTCATTAGTAGTATGCACGGAGGGTCTCTGTGGCCTGACAAGGAAAACCCAATCCATGCCATTGACATTTGAAAACTTACAGAAATATCTGCTGTCGGATCTGTGGTATCAACTACATTTCAGAATACATCTAAGCAAGGGAAGAAGATAGGCGATGACAATTATTACAATAGGTATGGTACCCATCATGGAGGTAAAGATGCTTTGATAGAACCAATTAACAAGCCTAGTGAAAAATTCACTTTTTATACAATTGCTAGCAAGATCATGTGACACTTCTCAATAGGTGAATGTACATTAGATACGATCTCATTTGTGAAAGCTAGTGTGCAATGCACACAATTGACTTGGTGTAGTTTTATGTTAAATGAACTCTTCGATGCTTGTGAAGATATTTATAAAAGGGCCACTCATTTTATATACGGATATCATGTTGTCACCTTAGATATGTGGAAATGGTTCCCAACGAAGGGGAAAGAGATGGCAACAGTTATTGAAGGCCAGCCCCTTTCACTTAGGTATTTACCATGGCAGACCTCCATAAACCTCATCAACAAGGAAATCAAAGATGCCTCTTTTGCCGACTAGTACAAGAAAATGTTGGATGTCACCAAGGCCAGACCAATGTTCCCACTGTCACTTCTCGATTAATATTTGGAGGATATATGGTTTAGCGTAAGCCATGGTAGCACTTGGGTGTGGCCTAAGTGTGTCAACTTTGAAATATTTCAGATGCAGGCCCAAAAGTTTATGCTATTCGAAGAAGCCTTCCATATCGAAGTCTCTTCATGGCTGGGGATCGTTAGAGAAGTTTAGGAGGGGAAGCATACATACGTTTTTAGAGGAATGGTGTCCCAACCACTACCTAAAGAAAACCCTTCATCCTCAAGGAAGTGAATGGAGGAGGAAACACTGACTCCATCCATCAAGAAGCTCGAGACACACTTGTAGTCCCTACATGAAACCATGGAGAACCTTAGGGCTTTAATAAGTCCTTTCCCTACCTTTTCTAAATTTCTTAGTTCAAGTATGCTTATTTCTTTGACCTGTAGCCCTATTATTACTTCAATTACTTCAATGGGGCCTCACTCTCATTCTGAACCTACAATTCCAAATATATGACCTCTTACTACCAAACCACCATCGATCCCTAGGAAGAATATTAAAACCACCTCTACCCCAAGTTTTTGACTTTACCAAAGAAGAACCCCAATGAAACACCACCACACCCATCACCGAAGAGAATCCACCTTCCACTTTTTTTGCATCCCCAAGGTCATGCAATCCCTCACCTCAAACAACCTTAACCTCTGCCACCATCTCAAACATACTTCCATCTGGAACTTTTCTCAATACTGAAATGGAAATGGAGGTAGACTTCGTTATCCACTCAATTACCGAAAATACAAATGGGGCACTTACAACCCATAATTTAGGTACGAAGTCTGTCCATATGCCTTTGTTGTTTTTACTACTTTAATTTGGCCCACTAATGGTCACCAATTATTTTATTTCCTAGGAGAATCCAAATCCAGAAACAATCCATACATTACCCCTAACTGTTGATCCCAACCCCTCATCACCACCACACTCCACCTCGGTCCACATTAGCCCTCCTACTGTTGAACCCTTGCAGATAAAAGTATCACCCCAAGGGAAATCTAAGAAATTAACTCTCTAGTGGACAACCATTGCAAATTTGGGTCCCTCAATCCTAGACTATGAGCACTAATGATCTCCACGGCTGGTCCTTAACTGAACTGCTTAATTTTATTCAACTGGATGCATGCCAAGTAGAGGCGTTGCATAATGTTCTAGAAGCTGAACACGAAAAAAAAATGAAGTTATTTTCATTTCTACAGAACAAGATCATATCCTCTGGGCAAAACACCCTCCAAAATCAGGTCAACCAAATTAGTGGAAATTTCCGGGACATGGCCCTCGGTCGTAGAGATAGTCACAAAGGCCCTGGAAGAATTCTGAGCCTGCACCCTCTTGGAATGTTACAACCACATCAAAAAGCTTGACTTCACCTCATATTAGCCAACAAAGAGCTCAAATGAAGTACTGCTACAACTCAAAGAGTGATACCAGATCACGCATCCCAATACACCAGTGAGATTGAGCAGAAAATTGTAGAAGTGGGTTGTTTAAAAGCCTCTATCATTCAGGATACAGAGGAAGCCAAGGTACTAATAGCACAATTTCATGACTATTCAAGCTACCTTTTACAAAGAAATCAACCGGCTTACCCCCTGCATCAACAGGCCAATCAATTTTCCAACCAAACCATGGCCTTTAGAGACAAGGCCCAGCAGAAGGAGATTTTGGCACAGTGGATGCCCTTGAAACCCAAATCCAAAAAATTGAGAATGAGTCGAGAAAGGCCAAGAAACGACTCCATGAACTTAAGTGACTAGCATAGGCTCAACCAGAGACACTACATCAGATCAATGAGGACACAAAAACTTAATGGAATACACTCTTGATGACCTTCCCTGCCCAACCTACTGTTGAAATCATAGTGCAGATCCTTGATCAAGCAAGCACTGTCATAGGTTCTTGTTAGGCCGCCCTTCATGAGTTCACAAGGTTGAAAAATGAAACTATTGAGTCCGTACCAGAGTTAGGTCCTTTGTTTAAAGGAACTTGTCAAGGAGGAGCAACATAGGAAGAAGCATCAATAGCACCAACAACACTGGAAAATGGTTGACTCGAGATGAGTCAATGGACTGTGGTTGGGGCTTGTTGTCCTTCATTTTGGAAGTTGAGTTGCGACACATTTTGGAGATTGAACACATTTTGACCAGAGGTAACCGTTAGGAAGTCGCGAAGGAAACAACTGGAGAAGGAGAAGGGACTTGGAAAAGACTAGTAGTTGCAGAGAACCAATCAGAGAAATCAAGACTCAAGAAGTCACAACTGAGATGAAAGAAATGCTAACAATCGAGGAAGAAGATACAACTGAGAAATAGAGGTAGTTGAAAGAGGAAAAAGGTGGAGCATCCAAGGGAGAAGCAACAGTCTAGACGAGTGCAAAGTTTAATAAGTCTAGGGGGGAATCCAAAAAAAAGGAGGAGAGAAGAGGGAGAAGCAACAGTCTAGACGAGCACAAAGTTTAATAGGTCTAGGGGGGAATCCAAAAAAAAGGAGGAGAGAAGTGGGAGAAGCAAGGAGTGAACCGAATTTTTGTTTCAGAGTCTACTAAACCTAAACTATTATATCTTATCTTGCTCATGTATATCTAGTTATGTTAGTTTCTATTCTATCCATGAGGCCTTCGAGCCTAATGTATCACTGTAATGTTGTTGAATCTAATGGAAGAAGGATTTACAGGTTTCTATGAGAATCTTTACGTGTAACTTGATGTGGCCTTTTAAAACTTCTTATGATTGCACATGCACAATATATTTTCTTCTTGAATGCTTGATTTGTCATGATTTCACCTTTAATTTTCTAGTTTTGGGTTTACTGGGTGTTGATAGTCTCTATGTGGTTTCTTCTAATACTAGATTCTAGCCCCTTATCTAAGTAAGGTTGTGGCATGCCTCAGGTGAGACACCTTATTTTTGATGAATAGGGTGAAAATGTGAGCGTTACACTAGATTACGACAGAGCCTTTGTTGGCCCCTGTGCCCGAAGCCAGGGTCTCAACCCATCCTTTATTTTTCCCACCAACAATCTGGCAATGCTAATAAAGAAAACAAATCCATCCCTTGACCTTCCCTTCTGTATTACACAGTTTCTTGGGAAATCCAATCACCCCTTTCCATGCAGCCACTCACCTTCCAAGTTCCCCGACATCCCCTTTCCCGGATGATCCAGCCCTTGGAAAGGTTTCCTCACATTTGAAGGTCCAAAAAAAAGGCATATACTTGTCTCAAAACCATCATACTGATCATAGCATGATCATTGAAATTAGTGGACACTATTGGTTTCCAGCGTCCCAAAACATCCATGCTCCTGAAGTGCTTTATCAACATACTGCTACCTCTCCAATTCCTTTTGTTGTTGCTACTAATGCTTGCAGTTAGTTTCAACCACCCAAACTAGGCCTTTCCATGTTTTCCTGTACCAAGCACATAATTCCCATTAGATTCAAAATAAATTGAAATAAATTCAATTCATACCTCATTGGTAGCTTGTGAATAAGGTACACCTGTAATTCTGTTTACTTATTGTCACAACAAGTCAAACTAACATTTTTTAACAAATCATCATGCATAAACATATCACATATGGTTAGCTAAAAAAAATCCATCATAATCCAAAAGATATCTCACATGTAACCATCATAAATCAGAGTCATAGATCACATGCATAATTAAACTAAAATAAAATACTAATACTTATCCTTTAACCAGTTCCTTGCTTCTGCCTTTGTTCTTTCTGTACACAGATCAGATCAGTTGCCACACCCCATAAGCACCCAGTTCCTTCACTTCTCTTCAATCACGTTCACATACTCACAATGCACATCACATGAATACACCCACATACTGTTTACAACACCACACAATACATGCATCTACACCTGACATACAACACAATACATACAACTACACCCAGTGTACAACACAATACATACACCTACATCCGACATATAACATAAGTCATACACCTACATATAGTGTACATCATAACACAATACATACACCTACATCTAGTGTACATCACGACGCAAAACATACACCTACACCAGTGTAAAACACAACACATACATACACCTACACCCGGTGTACAACACGATACATATGCATACACAAAGTACAACACAACAAATACACGTCACGATACCACGACTACAAAATGCACATGAAACAATACCTCATGTACACAACTGAACAGGTATGACATGTACCTAACACCACATGTACAACTTGTACACATGATGATATATAAAGAATACCATATGTACAACGTGTAGACCACACGACATGTACATAACACCGCATATACTACATGTACACAACAAGATCTGTACATAGCACCACATACATGACATGTACGTAGCACCATCTATACCCAACACCACATATGCAACACTTAAAACATATATACAATAGTAATACCATACATCCAGAAACTACATTGACTCTACCAAGCAACCTTGCTTCTAATTTCTTCCCATTGTCCATGCATGTCCCAACATGCCGGAGATCACAGTACTTTCATTCCTTAGATTCATCCCTCAACATAGCCTATCCATAACATAAACATAGGCATAGTATAAACACATAATATAAATTCATATCCACATGATATTGACCTCATAGATCTATTCGGGCTACTCTTCCCACTTGATTCCTCATAAACCATGAACATCTTCATGTCATTCACTTGCATAAGCAATAATTCTTCCACAAGATTGATTCCAGACAATCTATTAGAAAGTGACACACACCCACATATATCCATTAGCATAAAATAATCATGATCTCTGATGACCCTGTTAGACAACGACATACATACATACATGCATACGTATATAGACATCAACATAATCATGGTCACAACATAATTACTAGATATCTTAAGGCAAAGGTTAAGAGAACTCCCTTTACTCATGCACAACATGCACGACATTGAGAACAATAGTTCCAAACACAACCAAGGCATCTGATGCCTCAAACCCATTCACCTTACCTTTCTTGTTACCTCTTAATGACTATCTTGACATCATCCATTTATCCCAATGGACTCAACCTATCTAGCTAGATGTTATTTTCTTACGTGCAATTTCCCTTTACCCATGC
Organism: Pinus taeda; assembly: GCA_000404065.3. Classification (NCBI taxonomy): domain Eukaryota; kingdom Viridiplantae; phylum Streptophyta; class Pinopsida; order Pinales; family Pinaceae; genus Pinus; species Pinus taeda. The sequence goes on from APFE030790261.1 coordinate 15,078, forward strand.
AACAAGCTTCATCTAGGTCTTTTATTACCTATCAAATTTCATTCAGCTCTCCCCAAGCTCCATTAAATTTCCTCTTTTCTAAACAATTCCAAGGGCCCTCAAAACATGAAAGATAAGAAAAAGAAATAAACAAGAAGAAAACGGTGACACCCTCCTCCCACATCTACCCAAGTAACCAACGAGCTTGGGTAAACATGCAACGAGAGGCTACTATGATTGGATTCAACCTCCTATGTGACCTTAAGGAAATGGAATCTATGTAAACATAGCATACAAACCTTCCACATCATCTACAGGACCCCTAAGAACCATGCCAACACTTCAGGCAGCCTGCCCCTAGGTCCCACTGAAGGTTTTGATCACTTTCCCTCTGGATGCTCTCATGCTATGGGCATGCCAACATCCAGGGACCTTTGGACACTCTCATAGGCCTAGAAGCCAACATACACAGACTCTTTTGTCCAGTTCTGTGTCAGTGTCCCCATAATTTGAGCCACTTTTCCCTGCTGAGAACCCAGATCACTGCCAAAAATGGAATGATACCTTAAGAGAAGTAAAATAATATGGAAACAATGATGCTAAAGAAAATATTTGAACAAATACTTAACCAGAACCTTACTAGCCACGACAAGCATTTTGTCAAACATATCACCAACATGTAATCTATAGGTGTAAACAATAGAATTAAGCATAGGGATGTCATACTTATGTGAGAATCTCTAAGAACCATTATTCCCTTATGTCATTTGTTGCATTATCATCTATTAGGTCATAAATACATTGTTCATTCATTTACAAGTAAAAACATGATGAGAGCCATACATGGCCACTGTCATAAAAGATATATAAAACCAACATAATAACAATAAAAATATCAATGAAATCACAACCATATGATCCACATATTATTCAGTATATACTCATAGAAATACAAGGAGAAATGACCTTTCATTAATGACGCAAAATCCAAACCCAGGATGGGACTTCCAGGTTCCACCTGACCATAGAATGGATGAGCCAAATCTCTCTTCAACCATTCACACCATGCCATATTCCAAGCATGAATGTGGGACTCAAACCAAAAGAACCAACCAGGGCATACCGAGGCTAAACCACCTCACCCTCATCAACAGAAACCATGCTTTACTGTGATCCATCTCGGACCACTAGGCCAGCAAAATAAACATGTCATAACATGTTTTACCATGATCCCCACCCAATCACTAGGAAAAACAAGCATGGATACCATTGGGTTTCTCCACCTACACCGTGAGGAATTTTCCTATCTCCTAGTCTCTGAGGCTTTACCGCAATCCCAACCTGGATCACTAGGCCCTAAATCGAGACCCACTCTTCAAGCTTTACCACATATCCCAAACTCGAGATTATTAGGCCCAATGGAGAGAAAACCACCTCTTGGCTTTACCTTATATCCTGTCATTCACCGATAAGGATTCCTAGGCCCGCCGAGGCAACACAATTATGGGTTTACACAATCCATAGTCTGGCTCAGGGGTCACTAGGACAGTGGATTTACCATGACCCATTGTCTGGTTTTGGGACCACTAGGCCACGTGCTCTATCATTCAGAGATCCACCTCACTCAACTTTGAATCCATCCGACAATCTAGTTTAACCAAAACGTGAGAACCCCATCACACCATGGCTATCTAGAATGATAAGGTTAGGCTGAAAACATTGTTACACCTGGCAAAACCCATGTTATAAGAACAAAAGAACCACATGCAATACCATGCACGCCAAATCTAACAAGGAAAATACATATACAAATTGATACCTGCAAAGAATCCTGGTGTAGCTGCTTGATCCTGCCTTTCCGTGCTTTATCTTTGCTTCCTCTTGCCTTATTTTCCTTTCTTGTTCCAATGCCAAAGTTCTCCAAGAAAACTTTGTGTCCAAGAGTGAGAGAGAGAGAGAATAATGAGAGAGCTCAAAAACTGAACTGACAAAAGGTTACCCACTGATCCTCAGAATCCTTTTTATCATATTAGGGGAATTTTGAGGTCTAAAACGGGCCTCCTAGGGAAATTATAAAATAATATTGGAAATAATAAAATAAGATTAGATTACATCATCAAATTTTAGAGGGAAAAAAGAAATTTTTTTTTTTCAACTCATCTCTATAAGGTTTTACTCAAATTTTGAACGGGATTGCTCATTGGATGCAAAATTTAGTTCCTCATCCAAGGAGTACCCATGTTGCATACTTTCAATGGACCCTGCTACACAACAAATGAGAAATACATGAAAAAACGTGATTACAATCACTTTTTTTCATGTATTTATCATTTTTCGTGTATCAGGGTCCATCAAAATATGCAACATGGGTACTCTTTGGATGAGGAATTAAATTTTGCATCCAACGAGTAATCCCTCTCAAAATTTGAGTAAAAAATTAGGGAGATAATTTGAAAATACGAGTTGAAAAATTAGTTTTATTGTTTTATTATTTTTTAATCTTTTTACCTTTTTAGTCCAAAAATGGTGAATCATCCCCCATGGTTGACATCATCATATCAAATCCTATTGGTTCTTATAAATTTTATTTTGGTTGTACATTTTTCTTAGGAGGCGCATTTTAGACCTCAAAATTCCCCTAATCGGAATGAGGCCTCTATTTTCTTCATTTTCCATTATTTTCCTTAATTTTCCTCACGTGAAACTTGTGACCTTTCAACTCCCTTTTCTCCTAATTTTCATTATTTTCATAAATAAATGTGCCAAAAATGTCATTTTCCTTTCTAAAGCCTTATGTTGGCTCAAGAGGGCTTTGACCCAGATTCAAAATTAGCTGTGCTAACCAACAAAACCCTACACTACCTGCCCTTTCGGCAACAACCCGCGTAATGCAGGCTACAGTCTCACCCAAGGCACTATTGGGGGATGCCAAAACCAGGTTTCTGCATCCAAAGGACTATGTGATGTGTTTCTACTACTCCTAGGGCTTTATTTCGACCTTCGTGAACCCTAACCCTTAAAATGCGGAAATTACAGTAACTTACAGATAACAGATTCCAACTCTATGCCAATTGATCTAATCATTCCTAACATCAAGTAAACTAACAGATCGACAAATTTTTCACATCTATTAAGAACTTTTCAAGATAAATTTAGTAAAAGAGAGAAAATACACAATAAATGAAGAAGTAAAGAGTAACACACATATACACAAGTTATGCTCCAAAATAGCCTTTATTATGCTAAGATATTCTGTTAGAGACTCTTTCTACCTTGCACACACAACTACAAGGGCCCACACACTCAGTTGCAGACTTACCAAGGTCTCTGTACACATAGTTGCAGGAACCTTCCCCTTCGCCTAAGTATAAAAAACATACTTCTTACTTAGATCACTTACCCATACAATTTTAGATTGATATCCTTCATGACTCTATATGACTCCTTTTTATATCATGGTCCATGAACCATGGGTGGCTCACAAAAAAACATAAATTCTAACAAACTAAAGGGATTTGACCTTCCTAAAGCCCCTTTGAATCCTAACGACCTTCGCACTCCACTCCCCAAAATGTGGAGACTTTATTTTAATATAAAAAACTGTTGACAAAATTGACACCAGGGGACCTTGTCCCAATAGGCCCCCCAACACAAAGTCGTGACTCGTCCTTGATTCACTCTACTAGTGTCGCCTCGATATTTTCTTGGAGAGCACTGAGTTCTATTTTCAATACTTGAAGATCTGTTGTCCACTACATAACTGCATGATGAAATTACTCAACCAATTTTTCAATAGTCTAACCTTCGACTACAAGGCCCATGGTTCTTTGCATGTGCTACATAGCCTTCAACTTGCTCTACACCATAGGTGTCAACTAGATGGCCTCATCTACCTAGGGCTACGTCCTTGAAGATATGATGGATTACTTATGATTCAACTCATCAATATCGCTCTGAATGAGCTCTCCCTCTTGTAATTTGGTGAACCTTTTCACTAGTGCTAAGGTCTGTGCTGTAGATCTTACCTCAATGAAATGCCTTTGTTTCTCTTGGATTTATGCTTCAAGTTTCTGCAAAGTTGGATCCTCCTACAGTAAGGTCCACAGTTCCATGGCCTGTTCAAATAACTGGGTGCAGCCCTTGACTACAACTTCTAACATAGCCATCTCTTCTTTAATAACAACCTCACACTATTCTCTAACTTCTGGAGGAGTGGTTGGTTGAAACTTAAGTTAGAGATGAGATATCTGTTGCTGTAGCTCAAACCAAACTTTACCAACTTCCTCCTTCAATTCCTTGATTGCAGTAGCTAGCTTCTGAATATTTTATGGGGAGGTCGCTTTTGCTGGAATCTGGAGCTTGGGAAGCTCACTACAGGTTTGTGCAATTGTTGCTTCTAGTTGCTAACTATGCACCATGATGTCCTCCCTTTCCTTCAGGGCCTACGCCTTTTCCTTGAACATTTGTTGGTTGTTTATTTTTACTTTGTTGGTGACAAAAAATGCATGTTTTTCTAGAACTTTGAGCTCATCTGATACTCCTTGATGCAACTCATGCAGTATCTTAATAGGGAGTGCAACAAGGTTCAAACTCAATTCCTTTAGGTACAATAGGCGTGCCCTATCATCTGATGTCTAAACGTGCAAGGACCCCTCTGGTAGCTACACTGTGTGGAGGTCAATGGTGAGTTCTACTGTTAAGGCCGACCTGCTCGCTTGTTTCAGGCTCACCTGTCCCATGCTCACTTGAATAATGTCGGTCTAGACTTGTAATTCCCTCAGACCCTTCTACACCTTGTCTAGCGTTTGATGGTACAGGTCCTCGACATGGCTCCAAATATTCTCCGTTGCATTGTATACAACATCATCAATCTCGTCTAGGTCCCCCTCCATGAGGACCAAAGGCATCATGCTTGTCAATTTATTTGACTTCTGCTTCTTACACGACCCAATAGAATTATGCTTCCGCCTCTTTTTGACAATGAAGGGGGACTCCAAGCCTGCACCCCCTTCCTGTTCACCCTCTATTTCAACCTCTTCATTAGTGCACTCCATGTCAGACTCACCAAGGTTTATAGTGGCCTGCGACGTAATGGAAATTTTCTCCTTTGGCACTTTTGTCTCTTTGGCAGAGACCCTCTCTTGTGTTGCTTCTTTCTCCTTTGCAAAAACCTCCTTCTACTACACGACCTTTTCCTTGGCTGCATTTTCCTTCATGGAAGCCTTTTGTGCTTCCTCCTTCTTCTCTTTCACTATTGTTGTAGTTTTCTGTGCTTCACCTTCGATAAGCTTACTACTTCTTGCACCCGCATCAGATGGGGTGATCCAGTCGCTCGATCATTTACTAATGACCCCCATAATATCATCTTCGATGACCAGATATGGAAACTTGTGCCATGTGCATGTAGTATCTTTCTTTGCATGGACATGCAGAGTATAAAAATCTACCTTGAAGTTAACAACATTGGCGTACTGCGTGTGCAAGCTAGGTGATAACCATGGCCACTGGTTAATCACCATCCTCAACTTTGATTCAAACAAGACCCAACATATCTTCATTTCCATTACACGCTCAGGGTCCTTGGTAGCCCATAGCGAGGCAAACTTTGCGGCCTCGGGTAGATCTGGGTCATGCTAAGGGAACTGACTTTCTTTTGGTATCCTCCATACCACCAATGTGATCAACAAAAGCAGCTACACGTAGTGGAACGCCTTGCCATCATCTTGGGCCTATCTATAATCCTCCAAAAACTCATGACATAAGTACTGAGCTCAATTGTTGGTGGGCTCCAGTATTGCAGCAATAATGATGCAACTCCTGGGACTCCCTTCTTTACTTTTATCAACCCGGTCGTTCGTAACAAACTTGGAAGCGACGATGCTGTATGCACAAGTACTAGCTCTTGCCACAGCTGTCACTTGGTCAGCTGG
>APFE030790266.1:0-40733 GCA_000404065.3 Pinus taeda
CCTCCCATTTTCCCATAACAGAAACTTTGCTATCAGTTCCTAGTGTGACTTCTGATTTCATATTTTTATCTAGGGCAGAAAAGAGAGCTATATTTCCTGTCATATGGTCGCTGCAACCTGAGTCTAAAAAACCATATGTCTTCACTGTTTGTTTTAGCCATGTTACAAGCTAACAACACATTAGTTTGGCTGATGTTCTCTCTAGTAACATTTGCATTTTGCTATTACTCATATCATGTTGCTTCTTCCTACATTCACTGGCATAATGCCCATATTTTTTACAATAATAGCATTGGACATTGGATTTTTCATACCTTTGTCCTTGAGTATGATGTTGTTCTCTTTGTTGATTGCTGCCTTGGCCTTGGTTCTGATTTGGATTGCTGCCTCTTCCTTGAGCATTTGCTGGGCTGCTTCTTCCACCTCTGTTCTGGCTTCTGACTCTTCCTCTCTTGTTTCCTCTGCCTTGACCTCTTCCTCTTCCAAAGGACATCTGGGTCTTGAAGGATTGCTCTAGAGATGAGTTCTCATTCCTACCCAATCTCTGCTCATGTGTTATCAGTGATGCATGTAGCTCATCAACTGAAAAGTTTGAGAGATCCTTGGTCTCTTCAATGGTGGTGACAATAGCATCAAACTTTGAGGGTAAGACCCTCAGTATTTTCTCCACAATCCTCCTATCTTCAATGGTTTCTCCATGAGTCCTCATCTGTGTGACTAAACCAATTACATGTGTGAAGAATGAGTCAATATTGTCTGACTCCTTCATGTTGAGATTCTCAAAATCTCTCCTCAGCAACTGTAGTTTTGTTGTCTTCACTTTCTCCATGCCTTGATAGGCTGTCTTGAGGGTCTCCCATGCCTCATTGGATGTCTCAGCTGCTGCTAACCTTGGAAACACACTCTGGTCTACTGCTAGATATAGCAACACACGGGCTTTTGAGTCCTTCTTCCTATTGCTCTTCAGCAGATCCTTCTCTGCTGGAGTTAGACTATTAAACTCATTTTCATTTGCTGGTTCATCAAAACCATCTTCAACTATTTCCCATAAATCTTGAGAAGCAAACAGAGCTTTCATAGTTATTGCCCAGTAGTCATAGTTCTTCCCATTGAACTGTGGGAGCTGGGTGTTAAACATACCCATACCAGTGCTTGTGCTGGCCATTCCTTGCATCCTCAGCTATGCTTCAACTTCTTGACTGTATGTCTTAAAACAACTGACTGCTGCAACCAAAAAACTCCTCCCTTCAGCTTCTTTGTTGTCTGCAAAGAGCCTAAGCCTGCTCTGATACCACTGATGGGTATTTTTGTTTGCAATGGGATGGGAAAATACCAAAACCACTAAATATAAAACACAGAGGCAATGCTCTGTTTCCTTTGCTCCAGGATCTTTTACACAGAGAAGTCTTTTTAAAAATAATTACACAGGACAGAGTATTTCACCACCATAAAATGATTTGTATTCATTAAACAAAATGACTTACATATTCATCCTCTTTCACTCAGAGGGATTCACCAAAACATTTTCACAAAACTTACTCTGCCTTCTATGAAATTTTACACCACTGTGTGTAAATATTTCATTTACATTCACTGCTATGTGAAAACAAAATTACAGAGTTTTACTCATTTACCTTTTCACATGTGTGAAACAATACATGGTTTTCAACAAAACTATCCACTGGTTTCATTTACTTCTCCTCCTGCACTGCTGTGCAATTTTTACATTTCTTACATTACCAAGACAACATTTTTACTCTGCTGCATAAAGCCCCTTTTACATTACAGAGCCAAAAATATTCATGCACATATGTGCGTCCCCTGCAATACAAAGTTACATGACAAAAACTTCACCCGCACTGCTGTGCTCACTTCCCCTGCTCTTCCTCCTTTTTTTTTGCTGCAAGAGTCGCGCTTGTTTTTATATGCCATTACATAATGCACATATTACAATTACATTTTTAATCCCCGTGCGTTTTTTTTTTTATAACAAAAATAGTGTCAACGCTATATATTAAAACATATATCAAAAAGAAAATAAAATTAAATTTACGCCCATACTCCTATCTTAACTTCGCCGTAAAAACATAGAAAACCTTACCAAAACATATGACAGCAATTAATATAACGTATGGTCCACGAACTGTATTAATTTTAAATCAGGCCCGTATGTACTTTCCTCATGATCAGACGGCGGACAAACTTGCCTTTAATCCAACGGCGGAGGTTGCGTATCGGAAGACTTTTCTGACTGCTCTTTAAACCATCGTGCAGCTTTGTTAAATCAACGGCGGTAAATGCTGGAGGTAAATCAACTGGTGAAAACGATATCGGAAGAGGTGAGATGGGTGAAAGATACCTTCTGAAAAGTGTCAGGTGCTTATGTCATGACAGCGTCACAGTTAGATAGTTGTCGGCATCGGACCACACTGTCCGGAAACAGCCTCATGTGGAAGAGTGGTGCGATATGATACCGGGCGGTTTAAGCTTGCTGCGGTGGTATTCTCCGTGCGTTGACTGCAGGTCCGCGCGGTTTGGTGAAATTATAAATTTAACAGATTAGGTTTAATATACAGGAATTGAACACTCCATGCAGCAGACGAACAATAAGCACCAGCTTTAAGCCCACGCTTATTTTGGGCAACCAATTTTGTATAGCTTGTCAGTGTCTTTGAGAACGAATCGACCAGAAACGCCCTAAAGAAAGGCGCACGTAGAGTCCAACCCTTGCCAGATGCCACTGCCGGCTGTTGTGCTGCGTAACGTAATGTATGAATTCAGTAAATATATGTACAAAGAGGGAGGTGGATATACAGCAACCACCATAACATCACTCTTACTTTGTTCGCTGTTCCTGAAAAAATTATAACAGAGATTAGGTTTAATAAACAGGAATTGAACACTCCATGCAGCAAAGCAGAGTAACAATAAGCACCAGAGGTTACACAGCATTTAACCACGATTATTTCGATGTAGAAGGCGTGCAGAGTTTTTGCGCTTCTCTTTTCTTAATCCCGGAGGATTAATTGAACAGAATTTAGGGACGTTGCGGCAGATAGTTGAACCAGTCATCGCGCTTCCTTATCATCAGGTCTTCCATCTGTTAAAATAATAATATCATATCATAGGATAGAATGGATATAGAAGAAAGACAGAAAAGCGAATAAACTCAGGCATGCATATTTACCCTAACTTCAACGTTAGGTGAATCTCGCAGACTCTCCGCTACTAGAGAGCAATTGATGTGCTCAATATTTGCTAGCTGCATCATGCATTTATCCATCCACGTGCATATATATATTAGTTCCAATACCAGTATTGATTTCGTAAATGTATGGTAATATAATGCAGTAATTACTTAAGATACTTACACTGGGAAATGTGATGATGTGTGAAATGGGTACCCAGCCCTCTGCATCCATATTCTGTTTCAGAAATTTATCTTCCCTTAGGTTTTCTGGGCTAAACCAGTAATGCACTGGGAACTGTATCATTTTCTCCAGCGAGAGTCCTGTTAACTCTGGGGTAAGAGCAACTCCTTTTGATGGACGCGTTTCTGCCTGATAGTGTTGAGGCCGGGTAAGTCCCTCTTCCTGATGATCATGATGAGGAAGAGGTGGGGGAAACCCATCCGACCCACATTCACGAATTGGAGTACTAGCCGGAACAGTGACAGGAACAGGTGGAGAAGAAATACTATTATACAGACCATGACCATATACAGGAGCCGCATGAGGAGGGGGAACAAAAGTAGGTGGATATGAAATACAAGTATTGTATGGAACCTGAGCGTGACCATACACTTGATAAGGAAGGGGGGCAAGAATTTGACGTCCAAAACTTGTGTGCGCTGGTCTAGGCATTAATGTCATCTGTACTTGTACTTGATGTCGCGATGAATCTGCATACAAAGAAAGTAATACAATACACAAATTTGTTTCATGTCCCGATGGATCTGCATAGAAAGAAAGTAATACAATACACAACTTTGTTTCATGTCCGGATGGATCTGCATACAAAGAAAGTAATACAATACACAACTTTGCTTCATGTCGTGATGGATCTGCATACAAAATACAAAGAAAGTAATACAATACACAACTTTGCGTATTGCCGCGATGGAGCTGCGATGGATGTTTGCTGATGTGTATGCAGGGATTGGCAAAACAATACACAACTTTCCATAGAAAAGCAATACATTACATTACATTGTATTTGTCCTGGTTGAAGAGATCGCGTCCCCGGCCCTCGAGGTGGATGCTGTCGCAGTCTCCTGTCTCCTTGTGGAAATTGATTTCCGTCCGCAGCATTAGCCTTCTGTTGAAGAGATCGCGGCCCAGACCCTTGCCTTTGCCCTTCCCTTCGAGGTGGAAGCTGTCGCAGTCTCCCGTCTCTTTGTGGAAATTGATTTTCATCCGCAGCATTAGCCATTTCTTTTCTAATATTTTTGTAAAAACAATTTCGGGTCTGTAATTTATTTTTCTCTGCCACTTTATTGTTATTTATATCTCAATTCAAAATCGAAACTCACACAGATAATTTGAATACGTATATCCCATAATATCCCAATATTATAGGGTAAATGTCCCCCAATTGACCCCTTTGGCATTGAATTGCGTGCACTACATTATATTTTTCACTTAAGGAACCCCACTTGTGGATTCATGGATTATAGGGTAAATGTCCCCCCAATTGACCCTTTTGGTATTGAATTGTCTGCACTACATTATATTTTTTATTTAGGGAAACCTACTTGTGGATAAAACAAGCCCATAAGGCTCATGCCATGGATACTTATAACTCATACACCTTATAATATGTGGATTCTCAAAATTAATTATATATATATAATTTTTTAAAAATATTATTATTTTCGTTTTTATATTTAAATTTTTTATATTAAAATACCATAGATACCCACAACCATAATGCTCATACCATGGATACTCACAGTGCATTATAATTAAAATAAAATAAAATAACAAATAAAGTTCACTTCTCCATTTTGTAAATGATAGATTTTTAGAGGCATAATGATTTTTTTTTTGCTAATATTTTTATTATTATTCTTTTAAATGATGGAAATAATTTTTTTTCTCTATATAAATTAGGAGATTTTAGTTTTTTTTTCTCTAAGTAAATTTTAAGATTTAATATTAAAATTCAAAATTTTTAAAAATAAAGTGAGAAATTATTATAATAGTATATTTAGTCTAGAAAGTTAGCTCAATTGGTCCACATCTCATTGCTAAAACACTTAGAAACCATTATAATAATATATATTTAAACATCACGGTTAACTTAATTGGTCTAAGTCCCATTGTTAAAGCACCTTGTCCTTGTCATTGGAGGTCACGAGATTGGTCTACTTCTCATTGTTAAAGCACTTAGAAATCATTATAATAATATATATTTAACTGTGATGGTTAGCTTAATTGGTCCAAGTCCCATTGCTAAAGCACCTTGTCCTTGTTATTAGGGGTCATTTCTCCTCAATGCCCTCAGGGTTAGGCTTCTCTCATCCACCCTAAAAACATAATTGACAAATATATTATTATTATTTATAATTATCCCTTTAATTTCTAAAGGGTAAAAGAACTAAATTCATAGATATCATCGCTAACTTGTAAAGATCGATTTTACTCTGGATCTACCAAGTGTCAAGATGGATCAAATATCCTGATATGCAACCTCGCATAGAGTGAAAAAAGATTTGATTCCTTGCTTTAAATAAGCCTTCCAAGTGTCAAGATGGATCAAATATCCTGATATGCAACCTCGCATAGAGTGAAAAAAGATTTGATTCCTTGCTTTAAATAGGCCTACCAAGTGTCAAGATGGATCAAATATCCTGATATTCAACCTCGCATAGAGTGAAAAAAGATTTGATTCCTTGCTTTAAATAGGCTACATTCCACGTAAAATACTATGGGTTAATACCATTGGTTCTCAATACCATGGGTCAATACCATGTGCCATCTTCATTTTTATTAATATCAATATTAGGGTTAATGATGTTTTTTTGCATGGTATTAATAATAATTGCCCATAGGCTTCACCTAAATAAAACATCATTTTTGAGTGTTCGTAAATATAAAGTGAATTATGGAGTAAATATAAAAAAATGTTTTATTTATTTACCATACATCTAGTTGATTTATATTTTTATTAACTTACCATACCTCTTTTATAAATATGGTATTTCACCCATGATATTAAAATAATATCTCGCCCATAGGCTTCACCTAAATAAAACCTCTTCTTTGAGTCCTTTTTAAATATAAAGAGGTTTATGGACTAAATATAAAAAGGGCTTTTATATTTTAAATTTATATTGTGTTTATACATAACAATAATTAGATTGATTTAAAATAGGGTTGACATTAAATTAAAAATGTTAAATGTTAAACATTACATGTTAAATGTTTACATTTACATTTACATGTTTATGTTTGTTTACATGTTTATGTGATATCTAACCCCATACTGGGTTATTCCGCGCAATAAAGTGAGAAATTACTATAACAATATATTTAGCCTAGAAAGTTTGATCAATTGGTCCACATCTCATTGCTAATACACTTAGAAACCATTATAATAATGTATATTTAACCCTGACATTGTCCTTGTCATTGGGAGGTCACAAGATTGGTTAACATGTCATTCTTAAAGCACTTAGAAACCATTATAATAATATATATTTAACCCTGACTGTTAGATTAATTGGTCTAATTGGTCCAAATCCCATTTCTAAAGCACCTTGTCCTTGTCATTGGGAGTTAGCAGGGTCATTTATATTTTTAAAATTAGCATAAAGGTCTTATTTTAATATTTTAATTTAAGAAAATTTCAATCACTTTTAAATAAATTTAGCCATGTTACCCAAAATTGGAGATGCAACTGTATTTCTAACATCATATAAATTATTTAAACCTATAAAAGCTAAGAAAAATAGTATGGCAATATTGTGTCCTTTGAGAGAAGCTCCTAAAAGAAATTGCAAAAGCATCCCTATGATATAAATGAGTCTATCTATTGCCATAGATTTGAATTCCCTATGTGTATGTATGTAGGGTTTATAAAATAATACGATGAATAAAAAATATTTTTAATTTAAAAAATATATGATAAATTGAAAAACATGTAGTATATGTTTTTATATATTCAATATTAATCTAATACAACATAAATAAAAACATAATTAATATGATAGGGTGGAGTGCCTTTTTGGACAATGGAAAATAACGTTAGGGTTCTGCTCTACAATGTTGAAGCATCCACATCTGAGCTTATGCTTTCTATTGGAGAAATGTGTAGCTAGTTTCTAGTGAATCGATGGGCATCAATGGTGGCCAAATGAGCTAGGAGAGAAGCCTTCACAGAGATTCATTTGTTTCAAAGTAGCAGGAAAGATCTTCATAATGTAGAAAGTGGGGTCTCGAACTCTGGTTTTTTTCTCTCAGGCAGGACTTGTTATTCGCAAGATCTTACATGCTTATGACCATATCTATCATTTCATTGGTTTTTGTTCAATTCCCATAGTGTTCAGGGATGTGGGGTTTGTTCAATGATTATGTCTATCTCTATTAGTAGATCGAGGTGTGGATAAAGTTGGGGTAGCTCAAACAATATGGGATATGGAGACTATCACTCCAAAATCAACAAGATCTACACAAGATATGGTAATCAATAGTGAAAAGTATATTCAATTTCATATTTTTATCGAGTCTTAGAGGGACGACTTTTGTTCACTAGATTCGAGGTTTGGATCTAGTAAGAAATCTGAATTAGATGATCCAAAAGAGTATGGTAATACCAATATTGTTCCAAGTCTTGGAATACGCATGAAACGTACTCGAAGACATTCAATGAATAGAAGATTATGGTGTGACAAAATATTCAAAAATAATTTTTAATTTGAGCATGCATGGAGGTTCGAGAAACCCAAATCCTAATTGAACCACATCCTTCAAGAATGCACTCAAAGGGAAGGTTTTCGCAGAAGTAGATCAATCTCAAAATATGTCGTGTCCTTATTTGTAGAGAAAATGGACAAGGTTCCAGAAATGAACATCAAAACCCTAGAGGTTAAAACTTTTTATGATAATCTATAATCCACAATAGTAATATGTCAATTTAATGGTTTCTATCCAAATCCATGAGACTTGTATGAGTGCGTATACTCTTCATGAACAACAAAGTGTGATATCTAATTGTGTTCTAAATGGTTTTTCATAGTACAATGAGAGATTAAGCAAGATATTGAGTTCTTTTTCTAAGATTGAAATTTGAAAGTCTCGCTTATTTGAAATTTGAAATTCATTCATACTGCCTTCCATGAAGAATATATAATGAATTTAATGTTATGAAGCTCCTTGGACAAGGTCATAATATGAATTTATGGTTAGTCTAGAACTAGTGGCACTTCATTGATCCAAGTGTGAAGTGTCTTATGTCAAGGACCAATGAAGATAAAACAATTGGTGATTTTAGAGAACTAGGGAAAATATTGGAAAAAGAGATTTCATTCTTTTTAAATATTAAATTCAATTTATCTTATAAAATAAGTGTTGCTTCTTGTAGTTTTAGGCTTAGTTTTTCAGGCATTCAATTGAGGAAGGCATGATTAGATTTTCCTTAATAGATACCACAATGAAGTCCTATATGAAAAACCTCTACACTTATATTTCAATTTCGAGGCCTCATCTAGGATATTTGTATAATTTAAATGCTTTGTTCAACACTTGTTTATCATACTTTTAAAAGAACTCAAAGGATATCCTTGTATGCACCAACTAACATTTAATGATGAGACATATATTCAAAGTTGCTATCTTTTTAAGCTAAGATAGGAGAAAAAAATTGAGTATTTTCATAATATAATTTTACTTTCCTCTCCTCAAGATTGCTATGTCCATTATCATTATGTACAAACTAATTTATGTCATACAACAACATGGGATGACAAGAAAGGACTAGCTTATAGATCCATGCTAAAATATTTCCTTAATCATATTATCTCAGCTACTACAACCATGGAAGTTGTATATTCCATGTATGCACCATCCGATTTTCCGATTTTTTCTTTAATAATTAATTTTGGTAACTAACCTGATGTCCATCTATGTAAACATAGATAGACAGGTTGGCTTGAGAAATCATGTAAGAAGGCTTTGATAATCTACAATCAGGATAAGGGTTTCCTTGAAAGTCCCTAAAATCCTCAATCAATCACTAGGAGCCAAAACTTGGTGGTTGAGGCTTAAAAGCCAAAAAGCTTTAGGGAGAAAAGTATGGAAAGAAAAATACATGCCGGGAATATTTGATAGTCTTCTAATTTTGATGGGGGGTGGAATTGAGGGATCTCATCTTTGGAATTCAGCCTAGAAGAATAAATACTTGATTCAATCTCACAATTTTTTGGGAAATCATGGATGGAAATTTAGCGCTCTTTTGGGAGGATTCTTAGTAGAAATGACCGAAATTGGAAAATGGAGAGTTGAATGAGTGGAAACCTTGTTTGATATCGCAATATGGAGTAGTGGTCCAACAATTTTGGGCGCAACCTCAATCTCAACAACAATGGATGTTGTAACAGCCCGGGGTTAAGTTTCCATGTAAATAAAATAAGACCAAGGTCATGGGTTGGGGTGGATATGGTTTTCTCTAGGAAGCCCTTGATAGGTGGTTGGAGACAGACAAATGTCTCAAAGTGTGGTGAAGGAATTCTGAGGTATCCAATATTGTTTTGGTTTTGTGATCTCTTGACTAGTTTTGGCAAGATCACGGTAGTTTGAGGGTGGAAGTGATTTAACCTCTAGATTCCCTTGGTTGTTTATGTCTCAGTTTGTCCCATGATATCCCACATACATGCTTGCAATATGACACAAGGGTGATTGGCTGAAAGAAATATTTGGTTCAACTTAATCTATGGTCATGTGGTATGTGGAAGTCCTTGACTTTGTTGCCTTTCGCATAAGTTAATAAGAGCTATTTTTTATTGTACTCTATGAGTATTTATACTTTTTACTATGTGGCTTTGATGGTTGTTTTTCCATGGTTAATATTATGATTATATGTTGGTTATAAGCATGGTTATATAATATGTTCTAGTTATGGCTCTTGTTCATGATTTGATAATTTAATGAATGTTTGATGAATGCATGGGCTAACAAATGTTTCTACAACTACTTGAGAGGGAATTAGGACTTCTTGATGATTCACAGCTAAAGAACAAATATTGACACTCATATGTGCATTCATGACCTATAACTTAAATGTTTACCATGTGTTTGACGAAATTCCTACTATATTCTCATCTATCTAAGTCAATTTTTTGACTCAAGTTTATATGTTTATCCTTGTCATTATGTCATTTATCCTTCTTAGAAGTTACAAGCAATCTTGGACAGTGGTCTAGAGCTTGGCCTGGAAAGGTGGCTCAGTTCTTGGGTCTGCACATTTTTAACTAAGCAAGTTGGGTCATAGTGGCATGGAGACAGTGGTGTGCATGCAATTGGAGGCCTATAATTTCACCTAGGCCTTGTCATGAATCCGATTGGGGGTTAAGTTGTGACAAAAGTAGCCCGAGCTCAGGTTTTGGTCACCTAGGGTGGTCCTTTAGCCCCTTGATTGTCTTGTAGCCCTGAGGGATGCTGCTATGTGTTCAGTTTGTCAGCCCCACTTGCATAACTAAAGCTTGGAGGTCGAGTCATATCATAGTAACTCTTTATCTCATGTTTACCCTGGCAGGCCAGTGAAATTGGGTAAATATGGGAGGGAGGCATTACAATGGTAGTGGGTGAAGTGCACATAGTGGCTTGTGAATATAGATTATAAACGTAGGAAGCCATCACAATATAATTGGAAAAAAAAGAATTAAAATCCAATCCGGGAAAGATATCCTCTCATAAGGGCATTGGCCTAAAGGATCTTTCATCTTAAAGGAGGCTTATAGATTAGTAGTTGGTAGAAAAGGAAACCCCAACAAAAGTAAATGGTGGGAAATCTCATGAAAAAACAAATTAACCTGGGAAATCTGCAAAAAAAGGGTTTTCAAAGTTTAGCAAGATGTAGCCTCTATTGGGAAAGCATAGAAACAATTGAGCATCTACCTAACAATTATAGATTGGCATTAGAAATATGGTATGGATTGGACATAATTTTCAAACAATCAAACTGGAATAGAAACAATATTCATTCAACACTTAAAGAATGGGACTTTGGACCTTCTACAAGTGCTATAGTGAATAGAGCATGGAAACTTCTCCTAAAATTTATAATGTGGCAACCACCTCCTGCTAGCTTCTTAAAGTTAAACTTTGATGGGGCCTCTATGGGTGATCTTGGCCTTGCTAGTTTTGAAGGGATATTTAGAGATGATAATGGACACATTATTCACATTTATGTTGGAAATCTAGGAACTGATACTAATAATATGGTAGAACTCTCAGCCCTAGAGAAAGGCCCAATAATAGCCAAACATCTTAATTATAAAAAATTGTAATTAAAGGGGATTCTAAAACTATTGTTCTAAAGATAAAAAAAACTACAAAATGGATCTAATTCCCCCAAGGTCTCTAATAATTAGAGACTAATGGTAGGCTTAATTAGAATCAAAGTCCTCTTAAAAGTAATAGTAGCCCGTATATTATTACATATACAAATAACTAGAAATAAGTTGGAAGAAAAACTAGCCAACAAAGGTTTGCACTATAAAGAAGATATGCTGGAAAAAAAATTGGCTTCATCCTCTTCCCAACGCACTAAGAAACGTATGCAAAGAAATTATGTAAATGGACAAATCTCCCCAATGTGGGTGCACATCTAGTGGGGCGACCTCCTTGCATTGACATGATGGGAATCTATTTAATATGGGTGGTAGTCATCCCATCAAATTGCACTATGCATGGCCTAACATACAACTACACCTATATGGTAATTTGGTTAGTTCGTGGGAAGGAATTTTAATGATTACCTTAATTGCATGGGAGTCCGGTGAAGGATAATTTGTTCTAAATTCTGAATGTAGGAGCACTCACGAAATGATTATGGTGATTAATGGGGAGGCAATAGAATATCATGACAAAGGATGGAGTGATGGAGATATCAAAGGGAAGGTTGAAGCTCTCGTTGCAATTTATTATGCTCCATGCCACTATTTCTTGTGGGCACTCCTCGCATTTTACAATCATGTTATTTTTCAAATATTGTAGTGTTGGAAGGAAGGAAACTCAATGTTAATACTGCAATAAAATTGTCGTTGCATGTAGGATTGCAATATTTTTTAGCTAGAAAATACTCACTCTAGGGTAAACCACCTCTAGTTTGTTGCAAAATTGATGAAGGAGTCTCACGTTTATTGTAATTGTAATGTTTTTTATGTACAACCCTTTATTTGTAGACATGTTTCTACTAGTGTTCTACAAGAGTTGTGGATGAATCATCTTCTATATATTTATCCCCTATCTGGGACTTCTAATTCTAGGTGTGTTTTTTATGGCTTGAATTTGAGATTTTTTTCCCTTCATTTTATCCCCTACCTCCAATGTCTCTTTTTCAGGAGTGCCCTACTGATTGTTAAGTTGGGTTATTATTCTTTAACCCCTTAGTCACCCTCCTTGCCACCCCTGCTAGAGTACCTACTATCTCTCTTTCACCTCTCTTGCCTATCTAAGCTCTATATTTGATTTCACCTTCCATCCCCAGGATCATAGACTCAGTTCATCCCCTCTTTGGTGTCCCTAGATCATGGAAAGATGTTGCCTCTCCTCTTCTCACCATGGAGGTAGAAGAGCACGACTTAGTCCCACCCTTGCCCCTAACCTTGCTTCCCCCTCTATTGGCTAAACCAAAGCCCACTCAACAACTTGAGATTCTATGACCCAAGACAAAGAAATTATCCTTGGAGTGGTCCAGAGACTAATATTTGATGCGGAAGAAAAAGTCTAAGAAGATAGAAGGTTTATTCTAAATAGGCAATGGATACTTAGCGTGAGAAACTCTACTAGAGCATGCACCTCCTCTGACATGCAAACCATTAATATTTAATAGCATATTAAAACTCTCATGGGAAGAGTTCTTATTAACAGAGTAGATTCGTAGTAGGAAATGACCATCTACATGGAAAAACTAATGGAAAAGGTTGATAGACTTAGGAAGGTCTCCATTCTAACAAAAACATTGGCAAACTTTGACTTCTTCGTGAACAGTGGCAATGAGCTCCATCCACTGACTTTGGTGGACTGCCCAACCGAATGATGAAGTGATCCAAATCATTCAAGAAGAATTCTATGATAATGTAGTCATTGTCATCTTTGTCAAATCATGGTTTATTTTGGTTTTTAGTTTTACATCCATTTTGAGAGACAATTTGGTATACTATAAAATACATAACTTTAAAATTTTGAACTTATGCTATTGGTTTAGTTCCCCAAGTAGCAAACTAATAGCTAACAATATGGATACATTTTAGCTTTTTAAAAATGAATATTTAAATTACTATATAGTGTTTTTTTTTTGCACAACCTCACTTACAAAATAGCTCATACATCTTAAATGTTTATAATATATGCTAATTGAATATGTATATAGGTTGTTCAAAAACATATGTGAATAATGATTCATATAGGTTATAAATTATGTGCTTATAAAATGGTAAAATATAATAAGTTTATATACATGTTAAATGGTTATAATGTATGCTAATTGAATAAGTATGTGGGTTGCTCAAAAGTATAATAATTCATATAAATTATAAATTATAAATTATGTGTTTATAAAATGGTTATATAAATAATATATATTTTAATTTTTTATTTAACTAATATTAATAAATGAATATATAAAATTGACATATTTAATTTAATTAAAATCAATAATAATATATAAAATATGTAAAAATATTAAATTAGAAAAAAATTGAATACATTAAAATAAAACTACATATTATAATTAATTAATTGTTGAAGTGTAAAATATGTAAAAGTTAATAGAGTAACTAAAAGTATAAACTCTTAAAAAATACCATAATTGTAGGAATGTGTTAACATTAATATTTTAAACACACAAAGAGGTAATTTTATAAACATAGAAACTACTTCTAAATTGGATTTTTTTTTGTTAATTAACTGGAGACTAATGAGAATTATTATGCCGTAAGGCGTTCCCTCTGAAATGAATTCCCCTCCCTGCCCTCGTGTCATCTCTCCCATCCGTCTGATGAATCGTTAGACGATTGGAGTGTTTCCAGCCGTTGATTGAACATGCCAAATCCTTGCCATCTTTCTCGAATGTGACATAATCGAGTTTTGAGGTGTGGGCATTGGTGTACGTGTTGGGCATGCATCTTACCCTTCCATTACCATGGTTAATGAACTCATCCAGTTGCAACTCATCATCTTGGCTAGGAAGAGTTTTCGAAGAACCTGTTTCTTACAAAGTACCTTTCATTGGAATTGCTTTGGAATTGCAGGCAGCATTTTCTGTCATGAATGAAGCAAGAAGTTACAAGCAACACCATGCTCGCCTCTCACATACTTGATTTTGATGGATATGTTGAATTTTTTAAGACCTGGTTGTTTCTTCGAATCTTTATTTGAAGTTTTAGTTTGGCTCCATGGCGCTCGTAACTCCGTTGGAGGAAAGGCTCTGAGGATTGATGGATATGTCAATTTTTTTCAGACCTGGTTATTTCTTTGAATCTTTATTCAAAGTTTTAGTTTGGCTCCATGGCGCTCATAACTATGCTGGAGGAATGGCTCTGAGGAGGCAGAACACCACCAAGTTAGTGGTTACCTCCATTTGGGTTCTGCAAAGACTTATAAGGCTTTCATTCTTGATCTTTAGGGTTTCGACCAATAAATTTTAGGGTTTTAACGTTAGGGCTTTTAATGTTTGAGGTTGCTCGTAAGTGTGTTCCACTGCCATTTCCTTCTGGCCATAAAAATGGATTTGTTTATGATATGAGTGCGTATGGATGGATAGAATTGATGGGAATGTACCTCTATTGAACAAGAGGTCCCATGGATTCTCTATTTTTGCTCGGTGCACATGGATACTTTTGCCCATTATATGCTTTCTATATGGTTTTAGATATACAGTTTTGAAAGTTTGTGTCTGTTGAATGTTGTAGCAATTAATATTTGTATATACATAGAATGCTGAACATGGAGACATTTGAAAAGGGATATCTTGAATATTTTGAACATCGAACTATGTACTGGAATTCCTAAGAAAATAGCCTCCTCTTTTAACTAAGGTTTTCACAATTCTGAAGTTAATTTTTGCAGATCAACTCCAGGAGGGTAGCCATTGCCGTGACGGAGGACTCATATGCACCAGGGGAGGAAGACAACTGAAACGAAATGAGCTGCAAAATACAAATGTCAGACTTGTGAGGGGAGGTCGAAAGGATCTGATCGACCATCCCGGAGGACGAATGCCTAGAATCGAAGCTTGATGAGGTTAATTCGGCCATGAGAAGCTCGATCACGGATGGGTTTGGCCTGCATGGGGGCTAGGGCAGAACCCTAGTCGTCGCCATTTCTTCATGCAACACGAGCTCCATTCCTTATCCTTCCAATGCATTCGAGTTCTTACTAAAGATTATGGAGGCCCTATTGGAAATTTAGGTTCCACTCTAGGTTCTAATTAGGCTGTGATGGCCCTTTTCTCCACCTTCTACTACTTTCTTGCATCATAAGTAAATAGTTTCACAATAAATCTAGGATTCTTTTGCATCATAAGAAATTATTTTAATCATAAATCCACGATATCATTTTTTTTTAAACATATGGTTTTGTTGTAGGTAAATTTTTTGAAGCATGAACCAGAAAAGGAAAACAAAAATAAAGAATTTGTAAAATTAACTAGCAGACATACAATCGCGTTGATGTTGGTGCTACTTGTGATGTTCTCTAAATCCATTTTCCTACCACCTGTTTGCATAGATCAGTGGTCCCAGTTTATTCTATGGAGCCTAGACTAGGAATTGAATTGCATGTACTATATACCACGAATTTCATTAGATCATTCCCACAACTCCTAAGGCGAAAACAATCCCTCCATAAATTTATAGAACTGATAGCCTCCACCTGCAACACTGATTCTTTGGCAGTTTTTACTTTGCTTGGTCCAATCATCACAACCTACTAGACGCATAGGAATGCGAATGCAATTGTCTTCTTCTGATATCGAAGATATATGATGAAGCATTTCAAAGGTTGCAGTAGGGGATTCTGCCTCATTCTTAGTGACATGCAACAGGTCCTATTTATAACCATGGCAGCCATTTGTTAGGCAATTTGAACATGGCAATAGGCACTAGGAATTAGAGTCTTTTTAATGTACTAGGCATCCGAAGAGCAAGCATGGTTGTGATCTCTTCTGTAGTCTGGAATGTAATGCATTGACATCTGTACTCCTCTGCAACAGAGATTTTCTGGAATGCAATGCATTGACATAAGCAAACCTCTACATGGAATGGTGAAGACCCTAAAGGAAGGAATTAAGGCCTATGGAATCCACACCATGGGAATTCCAGATATACTTCGTGAATTGCTTCATAGAGGAACTGGGCATGTGACCTCACAACATTACAACAACATCATTTCCATATTCCTTTTCATCTTCAGATTTGCTTGTACATGTGGTCAGTCCAAAACCATTAATTGCCTTCATCTCAGGACCTCTATTTGTAGCCATAACATTTATGGCACTAATCTCCAGATCGAGCCTACCTCTTAATAGGCTTGTAACAAAAATTTCTAAATTTCCTACCCAAACAAGTCCTGCATTAGGAATATTGCTACTTGCTTTTACAACTTCAGCTTCGCCGACCTCAAATTGTGCCAAGGCAATAATAGATAGCGTTCCAACCAAAGAACCAATTATGCGATCAAAAACTGCAACATGGATCCGATTCCCTGCCACTTCTACAATAAAGCCATTTCTAAATACAATGAAAGAGAGAAGCAGTCCTAATCTCTGATAGCTAAAATCTATCACTCCCAAACAAAGCTCATGTCGTCCCACATTTATAACAAAATAGTGAGGGCATGATGGCATTTTCTTAACAAAAAGTTAAATTCCATACCATACTCATGTGAAAACGAGAACTTAAGTTTGAGCAAAGTGATGAGACAATATAAACTAATTTTAACATACTAGATTGTGAAATTCCTTCGATTATGTAGCTAAGCTTCATGAGCTCTTGGCAACTTCTGCTTACAAATGGCTCCCTAAAAATCCTATTAATTATATCACTAACTTGGTGATCCAAGCCATAAAATATTTGTCCATTGATCCTCTTGCTCACTAACATTTTCACTATGACCTGGAGTTTGATGTGCATTATTTTGCACTTTGGCAGTTGGGATATTCAAACCAGAAAAGATGTCAATGCTGGAGATACTCGTGATGTCCGCTAATTCACTAGTTAGACCTTTGGATGCAGCTTCAGTATGCTTTAGTGTCTTTGTTTTCACAATGCTTGTCATTTCAAGAGCATCTAGATAGTAGTTAGTATAGGGATTTCCACTTGCATTTTCATTATGAATTGGTGCTTGATGTGTTTGCTTGGTCCAGTCATCACTGCCCAATGGATGCACTAGAATGTAGATGAAACTGTTTTCTTCCGATATCGAAGAAATATGATGAAGCATTTCACAGAATGCAGCAAGGGATTCTTCCCCATTCTCAGTGACATGCAACAAGTCCTGTTTATACCCATGGCAACCATTTGTTAGGAAATTTGAACATGGAAATAGGCACCAGGAATGGTAGTCTTTTTAATGTATGAGGCATCCGAAGAGAAAGCATGGTTGTGATCTCTTCTACTATCTGGAATGCAATGCATTGACATCTCTGCTCCTCTGCAACAGAGACTGTCCGGAATGCAATGCATTGACATAAGAAAACCTCTGCATGGACTGGTGCAGACCCTAAAGGGAGGAAATTCAAGCATATGGAATCCACACCATGGGAATGATGGATATACTTCATGAATTGCTTCATAGAAGAACTAGGCATTTGACCTGACAACATTATAACAACAACATTACCATATTCCTTTTCATCTTTAAATTTCCTTGTACATGTGGTTAGTCCAAACCCATTAATTTCTTTCAGCTCAGGACCTCTATTGGCAGGCAGAACATCTCTGGCACCAATCTCCAGATCGAACCTACCTCTTAACAGGCTTGTAACAAAAATTGCTATATTTCCTACCCAAGCAATTCCCACATCAGGAATATTGCTACTTGTTGCTTTTACAACTTCAGCTTCACCGACCTCAAATTGTCCCAAGGCAATAGCAGATAGCCATGCCAACCATGCAACCAAGTATGCAATCAACAACTACAACATGGATCAGATTCGCCACCACTCCTTCAATAAAGGCATTTCTAAATACAATGAAAGAGAGAAGCAACCCCAATGTCTGATAACCAAAATCTATTAATCCCAGATAACATTCATTTCGTCCCACATTTATAACAAAATAGTGTGGGCATGATGACATTTTCTTAGCAAAAAGTTCAATTCCATACCGTACTCCTCTGAAAATAGGAACATAAGTTTGAGAAAAGTGGTGAGATAGTATAAACTAATTTTAACATACTAAATTGTGAAATTCCTCTCATTATGAAGCTAAACTTCATGAGCTCTTGAGCTCTTGGCAACCTCTGCTTACAAGCTGCACCCTAAAAATCATATTAATTATATGCATATAGATATAGTTGATGTATGGTTAATGTTGTTGTATGGTTATAGTGGCTGGTGTAGTTGTAAAAAAAAATTGTACTAACAGATTTAATTCAACCCAAGGTCAATTTCATGGCCTCTTCTAGTGGGATGACATGCATTCTCGGAACTTCCACACCCAAAGGGATGGAATTGGTTTGGCATACAAGGGTGATGATATCTAGTTTAATGCAATCTACCAATCCCTTATGGAGAGTTGACAACTTGAGTAATGAATTATTCATGACAATTAATGAGGATATGATGTCATATTTGGTCATGACAGTAAGGAAAGGGAGTAGATTACTAAAGTGGAAATAGATAACAGTATAACAGTGAATTTTATCCCCTCCGGATTTGGATGTGATTTGTCCCTTTTCAACAAGTAATCAAATTCAAATAGCAGGGAGAAACTAATCCAAGACTCTACAAAATAATCCAAACCCATTGCTATTTTGTTTCAGACATGCACCAATTGTTATTTCACAGTACATTCAAACCAAAGAGTTGGGTTTGCATGTGTCAAGTACTACTGGGTGCACTGCATTTGCATGATATTTGCAGGCCAAACAATGCTCATGGAGTTCCTGCCAGCACCCATCATCAAAGTTCAGAGCATAGCTTCCAACATCATATCTGAATTCCTGAGATGGCCTTGTTGTAGCTATCATGTTTCTGAACTTGGCTCCCTAATTTCCCAGGGTTAAGGCATGATATTTGCAGGCCAAGTAATGGTCATGCAGTTCCTACTAGCACCCATCATCAAAGTTCAAAGCATAGCTTCCAACATCATATTTGAATCCCTGAGATCGCCTTGTTTTAGCTATCATGTTTCTCAACTTGGATCCCTAATTTCCCAGGGTTCCACATTCCCTTTGCTATAACCACATGAGCATTTCAAATGATATTGCCATTAATACTAAAGTTCTGTAGGGAAGGAACTATGGGCAAAAAAAAATACATATATTAGAAGCCAGCGGTGAGGTCTCAGACATGACAAGGGTAATGGTAGGGGAATCTTGTGAGAGTACTATCCCCTGTGCAAACATTTCCTAAATGTTTGACATGGTCCCAAGGGAAATGAGAGGAGTTCGTTCCCAAGTTTCAATCAATCTCAGAAGAGACTGTATAGAGCCACTAAGAGTCTGTAGAAACACAAAGTACTTCGTAATAAAAAATTGTAAAGTCCCAATGGTGGTCAGCTATAATTATAACTTTAAAGAGAGGGGCCTGCTTTCTGTTCCGTGGTAATCAAATTCACTCATCAACTTTGATGAGTATTAACACTATATTATGATTAATCTTTTAATGATTTTAACCAATGACACAAATCACAATTATTTAAATTATTTTCACAAATCAAATAGAATGGGTAAAAATCAGTTTTAAAAATCATGTAAAGAGCAGTTTAAAAATAAAATTTAGAGATTCGTTTTTCAATGTTAAAATATTCTTTTTTTCTTTTTTTCTTCAGATTTATATTGTTTGTTCATTCGAATATTCGTAGTTGTTCATTGTTTCTTCTTCACCCCAGTTTATTCTACGGAGCCTAGGCTAGGAATTGAATTACATGTACTATATACCACGAATTTCATTAGATCATTACCACAACTCCTAAGCATTTCAAAGGCTGCGGTAGGGGATTCTACCTCATTCTCAGTGACATGCAACAGGTCCTATTTATACCCATGGTAGCCATTTGTTAGGCAATTTGAACATGGTAATAGGCACTAGGAATTAGAGTCCTTTTAATGTACTAGGCATTCGAAGAGCAAGCGTGGTTGTGATCTCTTCTATTGTCTGGAATGAAATGCATTGACATCTCTGTTCCTCTGCAACAGAGACTGTCCGGAATGCAATGCATTGACATAAGAAAACCTCTACATGGAATGGTACAGACCCTAAAGGAAGGAAATTCATGCCATGGAATCCACACCATGGGAATGCCAGATATACTTCATGAATTGCTCCATAGAGGAACTGGGTGTGTGACATCACAACATTACAACAACATCATTTCCATATTCCTTTTCATCTTCAAATTTCCTTGTACATGTGGTCAGTCCAAAACCATTAATTTCCTTCTTCTCAGAACCTCTATTTGTAGCCAGAACATTTCTGGCACTAATCTCCAGATCAAGCATAGCTCTTAACAGGCTTGTAACAAAAATTTCTAAATTTCCTACCCAAGCAAGTCCTACATCAGGAATATTGCTACTTTCTTTTACAACTTCAGCTTCGCCGACCTCAAATTGTGCCAAGGCAATAGCAGATAGCGTGCCAACCAAGGAACCAAGTATGCGATCAACAACTGCAACATGGATCAGATTCCCTGCCACTTCTTCAATAAAGCCATTTCTAAATACAATGAAAGAGAGAAGCAATCCTAATCTCTGATAGCTAAAATCTATCACTCCCAAACAACGTTCATGTCGTCCCACATTTATAACAAAATAGTGAGGGCATGATGGCAATTTCTTAAAAAAAAGTTAAATTCCATACCATACTCGTGTGAAAGTGAGAACTTAAGTTTGAGCAAAGTGATGAGACAATATAAACTAATTTTAACATACTAGATTGTGAAATTCCTCCGATTATGTAGCTAAGCTTCATGAGCTCTTGGCAATTTCTGCTTACAAACGGCTCCCTAAAAATCCTATTAATTATATCACTAACTTGGTGATCCAAGCCATAAAATCTTTGTCCATTGATCCTCTTACTCACTAACATTTTCACTATGACCTGGAGTTTGATGTGCATTATTTTGCACTTTGGCAGTTGGGATATTCAAACCAAAAAACATGTCAATGCTAGAGATACTCGTGATGTCCGCTAATTCACAAGTTAGACCTTTGGATGCAGCTTCAGTATGCTTTAGTGTCTTTGTTTTCACAATTCTTTTCATTTCAGGAGCATCTAGATAGTAGTTAGTATAGGTATTTCCACTTGAATTTTCATTATGAATTGGTGCTTGATGTGTTTGCTTGGTCCAATCATCACTGCCCACTAGACACACTAGAATGTAGATGAAACTGTTTCTTCCAATATCGAAGAAATATGATGAAGCATTTCACAGAATGCAGCAAGGGATTCTTCCCCAATCTCAGTGACATGCAACAGGTCCTGTTTATACCCATGGTAGCCATTTGTTAGGAAATTTGAACATGGAAATAAGCACCAGGAATGATAGTCTTTTTAATGTACAAGGTGTCCGAAGAGAAAACATGGTTGTGATCTCTTCTACTATCTGGAATGCAATGCATTGACATCTTTTCTCCTTTGCAATAGAGACTACCCAGAGTGCAATGCATTGACATAAGAAAACCTCTGCATGGATTGGTGCAGATCCTAAGGGAAGGAAATTCAAGCATATGGAATCCACACCATGGGAATGGTGGATATACTTCATGAATTGCTTCATAGAGGAATTGGGCACGTGACCTGACAACATTATAGCAACAACATTACCATATTCCTTTTCATCTTCAGATTTCCTTGTACATGTGGTCAGTCCAAACCCATTAATTTACTTCAGCTCAGGACCTCTATTGGTAGGCAAAACATCTTTGGCACCAATCGCTAGATCGAACCTACCTCTTAACAGGCTTGTAACAAATATTTCTATATTTCCTACCCAAGCAATTCCTACATCAAGGATATTGCTACTTGCTGCTTTTACAACTTCAGCTTCACCGACCTCAAATTGTGCCAAGGCAATAGCGGATAGCCATGCCAACCATGCAACCAAGTATGCAATCAACAACTACAACATGGATCAGATTCCCCACCACTCCTTCAATAAAGGCATTTCTAAATACAATGAAAGAGAGAAGCAGTCCCAATGTCTGATAACCAAAATCTATGACTCCCAGACAACATTCATTTCTTTATGGATTCATTATTTAACAGCATCAAGTCCTACCATGGAAGGGATATGATGGACAACGCATCAGATTTCGAGAAATTAAGATTATCCAGAGCTAAAATCATCCCTATTCATGGCTCATGGATACATCATTAAGGTTGAAGAATATCTATTGTCGCATCCCCTGATGATGGACTCACTTGGCAGTCGAAACGTTGGGTTCACAAAACTCTGTAACAGGTCATTCCTCCTCTACTAAAACCATCATCACCTGTATGGATTCATTATTTAACAGCATCAAGTCCTACCATGGAAGGGATATGATGGACAACGCATCAGATTTCGAGAAATTAAGATTATCCAGAGCTAAACTCATCCCTATTCATGGCTCATGGATACATCATTAAGGTTGAAGAATATCTATTGTCGCATCCCCTGATGATGGACTCACTTGGCAGTTCGAAATGTTGGGTTCACAAAACTCTGTAACAGGTCATTCCTCCTCTACTAAAGCCATCATCACCTGTATGGATTCATTATTTAACAGCATCAAGTCCTACCATGGAAGGGATATGATGGACAACGCATCAGATTTCGAGAAATTAAGATTATCCAGAGCTAAAGTCGTCCCTATTCATGGCTCATGGATACATCATTAAGGTTGAAGAATATCTATTTTCGCATCCCCTAATGTTGAAGTCACTTGGTAGTCTGAAACGTTGGGTTCACAAAACTCAGTAATAGGTGATTCCTCCTCTACTAAAACCATCATCACCTGTATGGATTCATTATTTAACAACATTCATTTCGTCCCACATTTATAACAAAATAGTGTGCGCATGACGACATTTGCTTAGCAAAACGTTCAATTCCGTACCATACTCCTCTGAAAATAGGAATGTAAGTTTGAGAAAAGTGGTGAGACAGTATAAACTAATTTTAACATACTAGATTGTGAAATTCCTCTCATTATGAAGTTAACTTTATGAGCTCTTTAGCTCTTGGCAACCTCTGCTTACAAGCTGCTCCCTAAAAATCATATTAATTATATGCATATAGATATAGTTGTTGTATGGTTATAGTGGGTGGCGTAGTTGTAAAAAAAAATTGTACTAACAGATTTAATTCAACCCAAGGTCAATTTGTAAAAAAAAATTGTACTAACAGATTTAACTCAACCCAAGGTCAATTTGATGGCCTCTTCTAGTGGGACGACATGCATTCTCGGAACTTCCAAACCCAAAGGAATGGCATTGGTATGGAGAGTTGACAACTTGAGTAATGAATTATTCATGACAATTAATAAGGATATGATGTCGTATTTGGTCATGACAGTAAGGAAAGGGAGTAGATTACTAAAGTGGAAATAGATAACAGTGTAACAGTGAATTTCATCCCCTCCGAATTTGGATGTGCTTTGTCCCTTTTCAACAAGTAATCAAATTAAAATAGCAGGGAGAAACTAATCCAAAACTCTACAAAATAATCCAAACCCATTGCTATTTTGTTTCAGACATGCACCAACTGTTATTTCACAGTACGTTCAAACCGAAGAGTTGGGTTTGCATGTGTCAAGTACTACTGGGTGCACTACATTTGCATGATATTTGTAGTCCAAACAATGCTCATGCATTTCCTTCCAACACCCATCATCAAAGTTCAAAGCATAGCTTCTAGCATCATATTTGAATCCCTGAGATGGCCTTGTTGTTGCTATCATGTTTCTCAACTTGGCTCCCTAATTTCCCAGGGTTAAGACATGATATTTGCAGGCCAAGTAATGCTCATGCAGTTCCTGCCAGCACCCATCATCAAAGTTCAATGTTTATATATATATATATATTTTTCTATTTTTTCTTCCGATTTATATTGTTTCTTCTTTCGAATATTCCTAGTTGTTAGTTGTTTCTTGTTCGTTCATGTCTAAGAAATTTAATTTAGACATTTCTAAATTAAATATAATAAATTATAATGCACATGGTTATTTATTATTTTTTCTTTTCAAATATTTTTATTATTGTTCTCTATTGTTTTTTTTATTCATGTCTAAGAAATTTCTAAATTAAATTGTAATAAATTATATTACATATTTTTATTTATTATTTTTTCTTTTCATAAATTATAATGCACATTGTTATTTATTATTTTTTCGTTTCAATTTTTATGATTATTTTTTCTAAAATATTTAACAAAACTTCATATTAGATTGTTGGAATCCATAGTGCACATTGTTTCTCATTGTGGCTATAAGAGATTTCTATAGTAAGAAATATGACATTTTGGTATCTGTATTGCAATTCTATAAATGTTTTTAATATGAATTTGGTTTTTAATATGTATATATGAATTTGGTTCTTAAATTATACATATTAAGAGTTTTGGCTCTTTGGTATTTGTGGTGTAATTTTGTAAATGCTTTTAATATGGATTTGGTTTTTGAACTATATAATTTTGTTTATTTAGTCAATTCTTTTAACTTTAAGAGTAATAAAATAATTAGATTATTTTATCATATATTATATATATATTTTAATTTTAAGAGTAATAAAATAATCAGATTATTTTTATATCACTATAGAAGGAATTTTGTATAATTGAATAGCTAGTTTTATTATTAATAAAAAAATAATTCTAATAATTTTTCATTTTTCATTTTTTATTTTATTTGATTGCAAATAATCTTAGTAAGGTGTTATTAGTTTGTAAGATCTATTTCCTATATCTAAATATTTAGTTGCTTATCACCCTACTAGACCTCTTTCCTCTCATACAATAATCATGTATGTACATAAAATCCCAATCAGGCTTCTCTATGTTAGTTTTACCCTCAACATGTTGTCATTTGCAACCATATCTCCTTGTACAAGCCACAATATCTTGGCTTTGAAACCACTTGTTGTAAAAAGTGAGATAGAAATAAATACATTTTATAATACATGATAACACATAAACAATTAAAAATACATGAACACCATATTTTACCCTAGTATCCGTTACGAGAAAATTGAATAATATATCTACTATTTCTCATGGCTTAAAAGAATCCAAACTAGCCAAAGTGAGCCCTCCAATCAATTTAAGAATATTACAATAGAGAATCCTCAAGATTTCAACAACTTCATCACATATAATCGATAGGCTCTAAGACCATGGCCACAAAAGTCATGTGCCCACATTTATGATTTCGTTTTAGCTTTATTATTACTTAGTATACAAGCAAATGATGAAATCG
Organism: Pinus taeda; assembly: GCA_000404065.3. Taxonomy (NCBI): domain Eukaryota; kingdom Viridiplantae; phylum Streptophyta; class Pinopsida; order Pinales; family Pinaceae; genus Pinus; species Pinus taeda. Next base: position 25,839 of record APFE030790266.1, read on the forward strand.
AGTAAAAAACATAGTAAATTACTCCATAATGGCTTTCCTCGTCATTTTTAATACTAATAAAAATCTTCGCTATATCCCTGGCAACTTTGTAAAAATATTCTCTTAATAAGAAGTCAAAGAAAACTTCATATGGATGATCCAATTAAATACTTCCTGTTCAATATTTATCTAGTTTCTAAAATTTCTTATAACATGCTACAGCCTTAGGGCGTTTCCATTGCAACATGTGGTGCAATTGCTAGTTATTATATTTATTCACTTACTTTCTTGCATAGTTGCATCTCATTATAGTTGTCTACTTTAAACTTTCTTGCATAGTTTATAGTTGTATTTCTCATATGAAATTAAATCGTTAAAAACACAATGTTTTACTTCTTAAATTAGAGATTCAAAAAACAAGATCTCCCTCATCTAATTTACGATGTGTAGCTACCAAATTAACATAAAAATAAACAATGAAATACTAATTTACAAATCTTTCACAAATAAAAACAATTCTAAGCTTCAACTTGAGCTTATACAACCATTTATTTTTCCAACCTTTATTCATACATTAATGTCTCTTCCTACAAAAATTTGTTTGGAAATAACTTATCTATAATTAAAAAAAAAAAAAAAACAGAAATAAGTCTATGCCGCCATTATCCACACATTAACATGCTCCCTTCTGCAACGAAGGGCTAAGGAATAAAAATGGCAATAAGAAAAAATAAAAAATAAAAAAATAAACCATTTACTGTTTAGAGTACCAAAAAGTAGGAACAAACTGTTGATAATAGTATCAAAAAATGCGTGGGCAGAAATTGAAACATCATATAAACAATTTTTTACTGTTGCATTCACTGCAACACTGACCGGACACTGACCGGTCGGTGGAGTGGTGAATGTCTTTGTTTACGCCCCTGCGGTTAGAAAAGATCTCCATGAATATCAAAGAAACAAATTACAAAAAAACGACTTATGAATATGTAATTTCAAGAAACAAATTACAAGAAAAACGACTTCTGCCATATTCATAGGTTGGCGTTATTTTTTAAGGTAGCAAAATTGGCATTTCCCTTTGTTCGAATCAAATTAATTTGGGGAAGAAAATTTAAAAATATGTGTGAATTCAGTAAATATATGTAGAAAGACAGACCGAGGTGGATAAACAGCAACCACCATTAACAGCACTCTAACTCTAACTTTGCTAGCTTTTCCTGAAAGAACTTATATCAGATTAGGTTTAATATACAGGAATTGAACACTCCATGCAGCAGACGAACAATAAGCACCAGCTTTAAGCCCACGCTTATTTTGGGCAATGCGGGTACCCCCTGTTTTACGCCGTCGCTTATTTTGGGCAACCAATTTTGTATAGCTTGTCAGTGTCTTTGAGAACGAATCGACCAGAAACGCCCTAAAGAAAGGCGCACGTAGAGTCCAACCCTTGCCAGATGCCACTGCCGGCTGTTGTGCTGCGTAACGTAATGTATGAATTCAGTAAATATATGTACAAAGAGGGAGGTGGATATACAGCAACCACCATAACATCACTCTTACTTTGTTCGCTGTTCCTGAAAAAATTATAACAGAGATTAGGTTTAATAAACAGGAATTGAACACTCCATGCAGCAAAGCAGAGTAACAATAAGCACCAGAGGTTACACAGCATTTAACCACGATTATTTCGATGTAGAAGGCGTGCAGAGTTTTTGCGCTTCTCTTTTCTTAATCCCGGAGGATTAATTGAACAGAATTTAGGGACGTTGCGGCAGATAGTTGAACCAGTCATCGCGCTTCCTTATCATCAGGTCTTCCATCTGTTAAAATAATAATATCATATCATAGGATAGAATGCATATAGAAGAAAGACAGAAAAGCGAATAAACTCAGGCATGCATATTTACCCTAACTTCAACGTTAGGTGAATCTCGCAGACTCTCCGCTACTAGAGAGCAATTGATGTGCTCAATATTTGCTAGCTGCATCATGCATTTATCCATCCACGTGCATATATATATTAGTTCCAATACCAGTATTGATTTCGTAAATGTATGGTAATATAATGCAGTAATTACTTAAGATACTCACACTGGGAAATGTGATGATGTGTGAAATGGGTACCCAGCCCTCTGCATCCATATTCTGTTTCAGAAATTTATCTTCCCTTAGGTTTTCTGGGCTAAACCAGTAATGCACTGGGAACTGTATCATTTTCTCCAGCGAGAGTCCTGTTAACTCTGGGGTAAGAGCAACTCCTTTTGATGGACGCGTTTCTGACTGATAGTGTTGAGGCCGGGTAAGTCCCTCTTCCTGATGATCATGATGAGGAAGAGGTGGGGGAAACCCCTCCGACGCACATTCACGAATTGGAGTACTAGCCGGAACAGGTGGAGAAGAAATACTATTATACAGACCATGACCATATACAGGAGCCGCATGAGGAGGGGGAACAAAAGTAGGTGGATATGAAATACAAGTATTGTATGGAACCTGACCGTGACCATACGCTTGATAAGGAAGGGGGGCAAGAATTTGACGTCCAAAACTTGTGTGCGCTGGTCTAGGCATTAATGTCATCTGTACTTGTACTTGATGTCGCGATGAATCTGCATACAAAGAAAGTAATACAATACACAAATTTGTTTCATGTCCCGATGGATCTGCATATAAAGAAAGTAATACAATACACAACTTTGTTTCATGTCCGGATGGATCTGCATACAAAGAAAGTAATACAATACACAACTTTGCTTCATGTCGTGATGGATCTGCATACAAAGAAAGTAATACAATACACAACTTTGCGTATTGCCGCGATGGATCTGCGATGGATGTTTGCTGATGTGTATGCAGGGATTGGCAAAACAATACACAACTTTCCATAGAAAAGCAATACATTACATTACATTGTATTTGTCCTGGTTGAAGAGATCGCGTCCCCGGCCCTCGAGGTGGATGCTGTCGCAGTCTCCTGTCTCCTTGTGGAAATTGATTTCCGTACGCAGCATTAGCCTTCTGTTGAAGAGATCGCGGCCCAGACCCTTGCCTTTGCCCTTCCCTTCGAGGTGGAAGCTGTCGCAGTCTCCCGTCTCTTTGTGGAAATTGATTTTCATCCGCAGCATTAGCCATCTCTTTTCTAATATTTTTGTAAAAAAAATTCGGGTCTGTAATTTATTTTTCTCTGCCACTTTATTGTTATTTATATCTCAATTCAAAACCGAAACTCACACAGATAATTTGAATACGTATATCCCATAATATCCCAATATTATAGGGTAAATGTCCCCCAATTGACCCCTTTGGCATTGAATTGCGTGCCATTATATTTTTCACTTAAGGAACCCGACTTGTGGATTCATGGATTATAGGGTAAATGTCCCCCCAATTGACCCCTTTGGTATTGAATTGTCTGCACTACATTATACTTTTTATTTAGGGAAACCCACTTATGGATAAAACAAACCCATAAGGCTCATGCCATGGATACTTATAACTCATACACCTTATAACATAGATTCTCAAAATTAGGAAACCCACTTGTGGATAAAACAAGCCCATAAGGCTCATGCCATGGATACTTATAACTCATACACCTTATAACATGGATTCTCAAAATTATATATATATATATATATATATATATATATATTATTATTTTAAAAATATTATTATTTTCGTTTTTATATTTAAATTTTTTATATTAAAATACCATAGATACCCACAACCATAATGCTCATACCATGGATACTCACAGTGCATTATAATTAAAATAAAATAAAATAACAAATAAAGTTCACTTCTCCATTTTGTAAATGATAGATTTTTAGAGGCATAATGATTTTTTTTTTTGCTAATATTTTTATTATTATTCTTTTAAATGATGGAAATAATTTTTTTTCTCTATATAAATTAGGAGATTTTAGTTTTTTTTTCTCTAAGTAAATTTTAAGATTTAATATTAAAATTCAAAATTTTTAAAAATAAAGTGAGAAATTATTATAATAGTATATTTAGTCTAGAAAGTTAGCTCAATTGGTCCACATCTCATTGCTAAAACACTTAGAAACCATTATAATAATATATATTTAAACATCACGGTTAACTTAATTGGTCTAAGTCCCATTGTTAAAGCACCTTGTCCTTGTCATTGGAGGTCACGAGATTGGTCTACTTCTCATTGTTAAAGCACTTAGAAATCATTATAATAATATATATTTAACTGTGATGGTTAGCTTAATTGGTCCAAGTCCCATTGCTAAAGCACCTTGTCCTTGTTATTAGGGGTCATTTCTCCTCAATGCCCTCAGGGTTAGGCTTCTCTCATCCACCCTAAAAACATAATTGACAAATATATTATTATTATTTATAATTATCCCTTTAATTTCTAAAGGGTAAAAGAACTAAATTCATAGATATCATCGCTAACTTGTAAAGATCGATTTTACTCTGGATCTACCAAGTGTCAAGATGGATCAAATATCCTGATATGTAACCTCGCATAGAGTGAAAAAAGATTTGATTCCTTGCTTTAAATAGGCCTTCCAAGTGCCAAGATGGATCAAATATCCTGATATTCAACCTCGCATAGAGTGAAAAAAGATTTGATTCCTTGCTTTAAATAGGACTACCAAATGTCAAGATGGATCAAATATCCTGATATGCAACCTCCAAAAGAGTGAAAAAAGATTTGATTCCTTGCTTTAAATAGGCTACAATCCACGTAAAATACTATGGGTTAATACCATTGGTTCTCAATACCATGGGTCAATACCATGTGCCATCTTCATTTTTATTAATATTAATATTAGGGTTAATGATGTTTTTTTGCATGGTATTAATAATAATTGCCCATAGGCTTCACCTAAATAAAACATCATTTTTGAGTGTTCGTAAATATAAAGTGAATTATGGAGTAAATATAAAAAAATGTTTTATTTATTTACCATACATCTAGTTGATTTATATTTTTATTAACTTACCATACCTCTTTTATAAATATGGTATTTCAGCCATGATATTAAAATGATATCTTGCCCATAGGCTTCACCTAAATAAAACCTCTTCTTTGAGTCCTTTTTAAATATAAAGAGGTTTATGGAATAAATATAAAAAGGGCTTTTATATTTTAAATTTATATTGTGTTTATACATAACAATAATTAGATTGATTTAGAATAGGGTTGACATTAAATTAAAAATGTTAAATGTTAAACATTACAAGTTAAATGTTTACATTTACATTTACATGTTTATGTTTGTTTACATGTTTATGTGAGATCTAACCCCCATACTGGGTTATTCTGCTCAATAAAGTGAGAAATTACTATAACAATATATTTAGCCTAGAAAGTTTGATCAATTGGTCCACATCTCATTGCTAATACACTTAGAAACCATTATAATAATGTATATTTAACCCTGACATTGTCCTTGTCATTGGGAGGTCACAAGATTGGTTAACATGTCATTCTTAAAGCACTTAGAAACCATTATAATAATATATATTTAACCCTGACTGTCAGATTAATTGGTCTAATTGGTCCAAATCCCATTTCTAAAGCACCTTGTCCTTGTCATTGGGAGTTCGCAGGGTCATTTATATTTTTAAAATTAGTATAAAGGTCTTATTTTAATATTTTAATTTAAGAACATTTCAATCACTTTTAAATAAATTTAGCCATGTTACCCAAAATTGGAGATGCAACTGTATTTCTAACATCATATAAATTATTTAAACCTATAAAAGCTAAGAAAAATAGTATGGCAATATTGTGTCCTTTGAGAGAAGCTCCTAAAAGAAATTGCAAAAGCATCCCTATGATATAAATGAGTCTATCTATTGCCATAGATTTGAATTCCCTATGTGTATGTATGTAGGGTTTATAAAATAATACGATGAATAAAAAATATTTTTAATTTAAAAAATATATGATAAATTGAAAAACATGTAGTATATGTTTTTATATATTCAATATTAATCTAATACAACATAAATAAAAACATAATTAATATGATAGGGTGGAGTGCCTTTTTGGACAATGGAAAATAACGTTAGGGTTCTGCTCTACAATGTTGAAGCATCCACATCTGAGCTTATGCTTTCTATTGGAGAAATGTGTAGCTAGTTTCTAGTGAATCGATGGGCGTCAATGGTGGCCAAATGAGCTAGGAGAGAAGCCTTCACAGAGATTCATTTGTTTCAAAGTAGCAGGAAAGATCTTCATAATGTAGAAAGTGGGGTCTCGAACTCTGGTTTTTTTCTCTCAAGCAGGACTTGTTATTCGCAAGATCTTACATGCTTATGACCATATCTATCATTTCATTGGTTTTTGTTCAATTCCCATGGTGTTCAGGGATGTGGGGTTTGTTCAATGATTATGTTTATCTCTATTAGTAGATCGAGGTGTGGAAAAAGTTGGGGTAGCTCAAACAATATGGCATATGGAGACTATCACTCCAAAATCAACAAGATCTACACAAGATATGGTAATCAATAGTGAAAAGTATATTCAATTTCATATTTTTATCGAGTCTTAGAGGGACGACTTTTGTTCACTAGATTCGAGGTTTGGATCTAGTAAGAAGTCTGAATCAGATGATCCAAAAGAGTATGATAATACCAGTATTGTTCCAAGTCTTGGAATACGCATGAAACGTACTCGAAGACATTCAATGAATAGAAGATTATGGTGTGACAAAATATTCAAAAATAATTTTTAATTTGAGCATGCATGGAGGTTCCAGAAACCCAAATCCTAATTGAACCACATCCTTCAAGAATGCACTCAAAGGGAAGGTTTTCGCAGAAGTAGATCAATCTCAAAATATGTCGTGTCCTTATTTGTAGAGAAAATGGACAAGGTTCCAGAAATGAACATCAAAACCCTAGAGGTTAAAACTTTTTATGATAATCTATAATCCACAATAGTAATATGTCAATTTAATGGTTTCTATCCAAATCCATGAGACTTGTATGAGTGCGTATACTCTTCATGAACAACAAAGTGTGATATCTAATTGTGTTCTAAATGGTTTTTCATAGTACAATGAGAGATTAAGCAAGATATTGAGTTTTTTTTCTAAAATTGAAATTTGAAAGTCTCGCTTATTTGAAATTTGAAATTCATTCATACTCCCTTCCATGAAGAATATATAATGAATTTAATGTTATGAAACTCCTTGGACAAGGTCATAATCTGAATTTATGGTTAGTCTAGAACTAGTGGCACTTCATTGATCCAAGTGTGAAGTGTCTTATGTCAAGGACCAATGAAGATAAAACAATTGGTGATTTTAGAGAACTAGGGAAAATATTGGAAAAAGAGATTTCATTCTTTTTAAATATTAAATTCAATTTATCTTATAAAATAAGTGTTGCTTCTTGTAGTTTTAGGCTTAGTTTTTCAGGCATTCAATTGAGGAAGGCATGATTAGATTTTCCTTAATAGATACCACAATGAAGTCCTATATTGAAAACCTCTACACTTATATTTCAATTTCGAGGCCTCATCTAGGATATTTGTATAATTTAAATGCTTTGTTCAACGCTTGTTTATCATACTTTTAAAAGAACTCAAAGGATATCCTTGTATGCACCAACTAACATTTAATGATGAGACATATATTCAAAGTTGCTATCTTTTTAAGCTAAGATAGGAGAAAAAAATTGAGTATTTTCATAATATAATTTTACTTTCCTCTCCTCAAGATTGCTATGTCCATTATCATTATGTACAAACTAATTTATGTCATACAACAACATGGGATGACAAGAAAGGACTAGCTTATAGATCCATGCTAAAATATTTCCTTAATCATATTATCTCAGCTACTACAACCATGGAAGTTGTATATTCCATGTATGCACCATCCGATTTTCCGAGTTTTTCTTTAATAATTAATTTTGGTAACTAACCTGATGTCCATCTATGTAAACATAGATAGAGAGGTTGGCTTGAGAAATCATGTAAGAAGGCTTTGATAATCTACAATTAGGATAAGGGTTCCTTGAAAGACCCTAGAATCCTCAATCAATCACTAGGAGCCAAAACTTGGTGGTTGAGGCTTAAAAGCCAAAAATCTTTAGGGAGAAAAGTATGGAAAGAAAAATACATGCCGGGAATATTTGATAGTCTTGTAATTTTGATGGGGGGTGGAATTGAGGGATCTCATCTTTGGAATTCAGCCTAGAAGAATAAATACTTGATTCAATCTCACAATTTTTTGGGAAATCATGGATGGAAATTTAGCCCTCTTTTGCGAGGATTCTTAGTATAAATGACCGAAATTGGAAAATGGAGAGTTGAATGAGTGGAAACCTTGTTTGATATCGCAATATGGAGTAGTGGTCCAACAATTGTGGGCGCAACCTCAATCTCAACAACAATGGATGTTGTAACAGACCGGGGTTAAGTTTCCATGTAAATAAAATAAGACCAAGGTCATGGGTTAGGGTGGATATGGTTTTCTCTAGGAAGCCCTTGATAGGTGGTTGGAGACAGACAAATGTCTCAAAGTGTGGTGAAGGAATTCTGAGGTATCTAATATTGTTTTGGTTTTGTGATCTCTTGACTAGTTTTGGCAAGATCACGATAGTTTGAGGGTGGAAGTGATTTAACCTCTAGACTCCTTTGGTTGTTTATGTCTCAGTTTGTCCCATGATATTCCACATACATGCTTGCAATATGACACAAGGGTGATTGGCTGAAAGAAATATTTGGTTCAACTTAATCTATGGTCATGTGGTATGTGGAAGTCCTTGACTTTGTTGCCTTTCGCATAAGTTAATAAGAGCTATTTTTTATTGTACTCTATGAGTATTTATACTTTTTACTCTGTGGCTTTGATGGTTGTTTTTCCATGGTTAATATTATGATTATATGTTGTTTATAAGCATGGTTATATAATATGTTCTAGTTATGGCTCTTGTTCATGATTTGATAATTTAATGAATGGTTGATGAATGCATGGGCTAACAGATGTTTCTACAACTACTTGAGAGGGAATTAGGCCTTCTTGATGATTCACAGCTAAAGAACAAATATTGACACTCATATATGCATTCATGACCTATAACTTAAATGTTTACCATGTGTTTGACGAAATTCCTAGAATATTCTCATTTATCTAAGTCAAGTTTTGGACTCAAGTTTATATGTTTATCCTTGTCATTATGTCATTTATCCTTCTTAGAAGTTACAAGCAATCTTGGACAGTGGTCTAGAGCTTGGCCTGGAAAGGTGGCTCAGATCTTGGGACCGCAACTTTTTAACTAAGCAAGTTGGGTCATAGTGGCATGGAGACAGTGGTGTGCATGCAATTGGAGGCCTATAATTGCACCTAGGCCTTGTCATGAATCCGATTGGGGGTTAAGTTGTGACAAAAGTAGCCCGAGCTCAGGCTTTGGTCACCTAGGGTGGTCCTTTAGCCCCTTGATTGTCTTATAGCCATGAGGGATGCTGCTATGTGTTCAGTTCGTCAGCCCCACTTCCATAACTAAAGCTTGGAGGTCGAGTCATATCATAGTAACTCTTTATCTCATGTTTACCCTGGCAGGCCAGTGAAATTGGGTAAATATGGGAGGGAGGCATTACAATGGTAGTGGGTGAAGTGCACACAGTGGCTTGTGAATATAGATTATAAACGTAGGAAGCCATCACAATATAATTGGAAAAAAAAGAATTAAAATCCAATCCGGGAAAGATATCCTCTCATAAGGGCATTGGCATAAAGGATCTTTCATCTTAAAGGAGGCTTATAGATTAGTAGTTGGTAGAAAAGAAAACCCCAACAAAAGTAAATGGAAAAAGCTATGGGACTCCAATCTTTGGCCCAATTCTTTGGCTTCTCATGAAAAAAAAAATTAACCTGGGAAATCTGCAAAAAAAGGGTTTTCAAAGTTTAGCAAGATGTAGCCTCTATTGGGAAAGCATAGATACAATTGAGCATCTACCTAACAATTATAGATTGGCATTAGAAATATGGTATGGATTGGACATAATTTTCAAACAATCAAACTGGAATAGAACCAATATTAATTCAACACTTAAAGAATGGGACTTTGGACCTTTTACAAGTGCTATAGTGAATAGAGCATGGAAACTTCTCCTAAAATTTATAATGTGGCAACCACCTCCTGCTAGCTTCTTAAAGTTAAACTTTGATGGTGCCTCTATGGGTGATCTTGGCCTCTCTAGTTTTGAAGGGATATTTAGAGATGATAATGGACACATTATTCACATTTATGTTGGAAATCTAGGAACTGATACTAATAATATGGTAGAACTCTCATCCCTAGAGCAAGGCCCAATAATAGCCAAACATCTTAATTATACAAAATTGTAATTAAAGGGGATTCTAAAACTATTGTTCTAATGATAAAAAAAAACTGCAAAATGGATCTAATTCCCCCAAGGTCTCTAATAATTAGAGACTAATGGCGGGCTTAATTAGAATCAAAGTCCTCTTAAAAGTAATAGTAGCCCGTATACTATTACATATACAAATAACTAGAAATAAGTTGGAAGAAAAACTAGCCAACAAAGGTTTGCACTATAAAGAAGATATGCTGGAAAAAAAATTGGCTTCATCCTCTTCTTGACGCACTAAGAAACATATGCAAAGAAATTATGTAAATGGACAAAGCTCCCCAATGTGGGCGCACATCTAGTGGGGCGACCCCCTTGCATTGACATGATGGGAATCTATTTAATATGGGTGGTAGTCATCCCATCAAATTGCACTATGCATGGCCTAACATACAACTACACCTATATGGTAATTTGGTTAGTTCGCGGGAAGGAATTTTAATGATTACCTTCATTGCATGGGAGTCCGGTGAAGGATAATTTGTTCTAAATTCTGAATGTAGGAGCACTCAGGAAATGATTATGGTGATTAATGGGGAGACAATAGAATATCATGACAGAGGATGGAGTGATGGAGATATCAAAGGGAAGGTTGAAGCTCTCGTTGCAATTTATTATGCTCCATGCCACTATTTCTTGTGGGCACTCCTCGCATTTTACAATCATGTTATTTTTCAAATATTGTAGTGTTGGAAGGAAGGAAACTCAATGTTAATACTGCAATAAAATTGTCGTTGCATGTAGGATTGCAATATTTTTAGCTAGAAAATACTCACTCTAGGGTACACCACCTCTAGTTTGTTGCAAAATTGATGAAGGAGTCTCACGTTTATTGTAATTGTAATGTTTGTTCTGTACAACCCTTTATTTGTAGACATGTTTCTACCAGTGTTCTACAAGAGTTGTGGATGAATCATCTTCTATATATTTATCCTCTATCTGGGACTTCTAATTCTAGGTGTGTTTTTTATGGCTTGAATTTGATATTTTTTCCCCTTCATTTTATCCCCTACCTCCAATGTCTCTTTTTCAGGAGTGCCCTACTGATTGTTAAGTTGGTTAATATTCTTTAACATCTTAGTCACTCTCCTTACCACCCCTCCTAGAGTACCTACTATCCCTCTTTCACCTCTCCTGCCTATCTAAGCTCCATCTTTGATTTCACCTTCCATCCCCAGGATCATAGACTCAATTCATCCCCTCTTTGGTGTCCCTAGATCATGGCAAGATGTTGCCTCTCCTCTTCTCACCATGGAGGTAGAAGAGCACGACTTAGTCCCACCCTTTCCCCTAACCTTGCTTCCCCCTCTATTGGCTAAACCAAAGCCCACTCAACAACTTGAGATTCTATGAACCAAGACAAAGAAATTATCCTTGGAGTGGTCCAAAGACTAATATTTGATGTGGAAGAAAAAGTCTAAGAAGATAGAAGGTTTATTCTAAATAGGAAATGGATACTTAGCGTGAGAAACTCTACTAGAGCATGCACCTCCTCTTACGTGCAAACCATTAATATTTAATAGCATATTAAAACTCTCATGGGAAGAGTTCTTATTAACAGAGTAGATTCGTAGTAGGAAATGACCATCTACATGGAAAAACTAATGGAAAAGGTTGATAGACTTAGGAAGGTCTCCATTCTAACAAAAACATTGGCAAACTTTGACTTCTCCTTGAACAGTGGCAATGAGCTCCATCCACTGACTTTGGTGGACTCCACAACTGAATGATGAAGTGATCCAAATCATTCAAGAAGAATTCTATGATAATGTAGTCATTGTCATCTTTGTGAAATCATGGTTTATTTTGGTTTTTGGTTTTACATCCATTTTGAGAGACAATTTGGTATACTATAAAATACATAACTTTAAAATTTTGAACTTATGCTATTGGTTTAGTTCCCCAAGTAGCAAACTAATAGCTAACAATATGGATACATTTTAGCTTTTTAAAAATGAATGTTTAAATTACTATATAGTGTTTTTTTTGCACAACTTCACTTACAAAATAGCTCATACATCTTAAATGTTTATAATATATGCTAATTGAATATGTATATAGGTTGTTCAAAAACATATGTGAATAATGATTCATATAGGTTATAAATTATGTGCTTATAAAATGGTAAAATATAATAAGTTTATATACATGTTAAATGGTTATAATGTATGCTAATTGAATAAGTATGTGGGTTGCTCAAAAGTATAATAATTCATATAAATTATAAATTATGTGTTTATAAAATGGTTATATAAATAATATATATTTTAATTTTTTATTTAACTAATATTAATAAATGAATATATAAATTTGACATATTTAATTTAATTAAAATTAATAATAATATATAAAATATGTAAAAATATTAAATTAGAAAAAAAATTGAATACATTAAAATAAAACTACATATTATAATTAATTAATTGTTGAAGTGTAAAATATGTAAAAGTTAATAGAGTAACTAAAAGTATAAACTCTTAAAAAATACCATAATTGTAGGAATGTGTTAACGTTAATATTTTAAACACACAAAGAGGTAATTTTATAAACATAGAAACTACTTCTAAATTGGATTTTTTTTTGTTAATTAATTGGAGACTAATGAGAATTATTATGCCGTAAGGCGTTCCCTCTGAAATGAATTCCCCTCCCTGCCCTCGTGTCATCTCTCCCCTCCGTCTGATGAATCGTTAGACGATTGGAGTGTTTCCAGTCGTTGATTGAACATGCCTAGTTGATTGAACATGCCAAATCCTTGCCATCTTTCTCGAATGTGACATAATCGAGTTTTGAGGTGTGGGCATTGGTGTACGTGTTGGGCATGCATCTTACCCTTCCATTACCATGGTTAATGAACTCATCCAGTTGCAACTCATCATCTTGGCTAGGAAGAGTTGTCGAAGAACCTGTTTCTTACAAAGTACCTTTCATTGGAATTGCTTTGGAATTGCAGGCAGCATTTTCTGTCATGAATGAAGCAAGAAGTTACAAGCAACACCATGCTCGCCTCTCACATACTTGATTTTGATGGATATGTTGAATTTTTTAAGACCTGGTTGTTTCTTCGAAGTTTTAGTTTGGCTCCATGGCGCTCGTAACTCCGTTGAAGGAAAGGCTCCGAGGATTGATGGATATGTCAATTTTTTCAGACCTGGTTATTTCTTTGAATCTTTATTCAAAGTTTTAGTTTGGCTCCATGGCACTCATAACTCCGCTGGAGGAATGGCTCTGAGGAGGCAGAACACCACCAAGTTAGTGGTTACCTCCATTTGGGTTCTGCAAAGACTTATAAGGCTTTCATTCTTGACCTTTAGGGTTTCGACCAATAAATTTTAGGGTTTTAACGTTAGGGCTTTTAATGTTTGAGGTTGCTCGTAAGTGTGTTCCACTGCCATTTCCTTCTGGCCATAAAAATGGATTTGTTTATGATATGAGTGCGTATGGATGGATAGAATTGATGGGCATGTACCTCTACTGAACAAGAGGTCCCATGGATTCTCTATTTTTGCTCGGTGCACATGGATACTTTGGCCCATTATATGCTTTATATATGGTTTTAGATATACATTTTTGATAGTTTGTATCTGTTGAATGTTGTAGCAATTAATATTTGTATATACATAGAATGCTGAACATAGAGACATTTGAAAAGGGATATCTTGAATATTTTGAACATCGAACTATGTATTGGTTTTCCTAAGAAAATAGCCTCCTCTTTTAACTAAGGTTTTCACAATTCTGAAGTTAATTTGTGCAGATCAACTCCAGGAGGGTAGCCATCGCCGTCACGGAGGACTCAGATGCACCAGGGGAGGAAGACAACTGAAAGGAAATGAGCTGCAAAATACAAATGTCAGAGTTGTTAGGGGAGGTCGAAAGGATCTGATCGACCATCCCCGAGGACGAATGCCTAGAATCCAAGCTTGATGAGGTTAGTTCGGCCATGAGAAGCTGGATCACGGATGGGTTTGGCCTGCATGGGGGCTAGGGCAGAACCCTAGCCGTCGCCATTTCTTCATGCAGCACGAGCTCCATTCCTTATCCTTCCAATGCATTCGAGTTCTTACTAAAGATTATGGAGGCCCTATTGGAAATTTAGGTTCCACTCTAGGTTCTAATTAGGATGTGATGGCCCTTTTCTCCACCTTCTACTACTTTCTTGCATCATAAGTAAATAGTTTCACAATAAATCTAGGATGCTTTTGCATCATAAGAAATTATTTTAATCATAAATCCAGGAAATCATTTTTTTTAAACATATGGTTTTGTTGCAGGGAAAATTTTTGAAGCATGACCCAGAAAAGGAAAACAAAAATAAAGAATTTGTAAAATTAACTAGCAGACATACAATTGTGTTGATGTTGGCGCTACTTGTGATGTTCTCTAAATCCATTTTCCTACCACCTGTTTGCATAGATCAGTGGTCCCAGTTTATTCTATGGAGCCTAGACTAGGAATTGAATTGCATGTACTATATACCACGAATTTCATTAGATCATTCCCACAACTCCTAAGGCGAAAACAATCCCTCCATAAATTTATAG
>APFE030790278.1:0-16288 GCA_000404065.3 Pinus taeda
GGCGATTCATGACGGAAGAAGAAATACATACACCATAGAAAAGGATGGAGTTAAACATACGTTGCTGCCAGTGAAGAATGATGCTGATAAAGAGCTGCCTGAAAATAGTATTATGTTGATGAGTGGTAAGGAACTGCTACAGGAGGTTGATAAAAGCGAAGAGGTGCATTTCACTATCGTGGGAAGGCCAAAGGTAATTTTAACCTCCACAAATTTAAATGATTTTCCTAAAGAAATTCAATCTGTGTTAAATAGTTACATGGATATCATTGTGGACGAATTGCCAAATGAATTACCACCAATTAGAAGTATAAGTCACCATATCGACTTAATACCAGGAGAAAGTCTACCTAATAAAGCTGCATATAGATTAACTCCTCAGGAAAATGCAGAAGTTGCAAGACATGTTCAAGAACTGATGGACAAGGGGCTGATTCGAGAAAGTCTGAGTCTGTGTGCTGTGCCAATGGTGCTTAGTCCGAAAAAGGGAGAAGAATGGCGCATGTGCACCGATTCCAGAGCTATCAACAAGATAACAGTCAGGTATAGATTTCCTTTGCCTAGGATGGATGATTTAATGGATTGTTTAAGTGGATCCAGGTACTTTACTAAGATAGATATGAAAGTGGGTATCATCAGATCAGAATTCGGGAAGGCGATGAGTGGAAAACAACTTTCAAAACCAACAGTGGATTGTATGAGTGGTTAGTGATGCCTTTTGGGATCACTAATGTGCCCAGCACATTCATGAGACTAATGAATGAGGTTTTGAAAGAATATACAGGTAAATTTGTTGTTGTTTACCTTGATGATATTCTAGTTTTCAGCAAAAGTAAAGAGGAGCATTTGGAACACTTGAAGTTAGTTTTGAAAATTCTGCAGAAAGAGAAACTACTAATCAATATGAAGAAATGTAGTTTCATGAAGGAGGAGCTGGTATATTTGGGATTTGTGATTTCCAGAGACGGCTTGAAAATGGATCCGGTAAAGGTACAAGCAATCAAAAACTGGCCTACTCCCAGGAGTGTCTTTGAGGTAAGAAGTTTCCATGGACTTGCTAGTTTCTACCGAAAATTTATAAAGGGATTTAGTCAAGTTTGTGCACCAATCCTTGAGACAATCAAGGAGGTCAATCAGCCATTTTGATGGACAGAAGCAGCTGATAGGAATTTTAATTTGTTGAAAAGCAAGATAACAGAAAAGCCTATTCTAGCCTTACCAAATTTCGAGAAATTCTTTCTAGTGGAAACCGATGCAAGTGGAGAAGCAGTTGGTGTGGTGCTAAGCCAAGAGCAAAGGCCGATAGCATATTTCAGCAAGAAGTTAAATGATGCAAAGAAAAAATATTCTTCTTATGATAAAGAATTTTAAGCTATTGTGCAGGCATTAAAAAATGGAGGCATTACTTGCTACCGAAGGAGTTCATCTTATATTCAGACAACCATGCTTTGCAGTTTATTAATAATCAGCCAAAGCTAAATCAGAAGCACGCCAAGTGGGTGGAATTTCTGCAAAGTTTCACTTTTGTAATAAAGCATAAAAGTAGTAAGTCTAACAAATTGGCGGATGCATTGAGCAGAGTAAGTTTTCTTTTGCAAGAATTTAAAGTGGGTGTTGTAGGTTTTGATGAAATGATAGAAATGTACAAGGATGATGACGCTTTTAAAGACATCTACACAACAGTGCAGAATCTGTGGAGCAATAACAGAAGTCAATGGATGGATTACCTTGTTCAAGGAGGCCTGTTATTTAAAAGCAACAAATTATGCATTCCTAAATGTTCCATGAGAGAGAACATCATTAAAGAGCAGCACAGTGGAGGATTGTCTGGTCATTTTGGACAAGAAAAAACTTTCGCCCAGGTGAATGCTTTTTATTATTGGCCTAAAATGCAAACTGATGTTAAAAAGTTTGTTGAGAAATGCAGGGTATGTCAGTATACCAAAGGAAGGAGTCAAAATACCGGACTATATCAACCATTGCCCATACCAGATCGACCATGGGATGTAGTGAGTATGGACTTTGTTTTGGGTTTACCAAAAACTCAGAGAGGAAACGATTCTATTTATGTTGTTGTAGACATATTTTCTAAAATGGTTCATTTTATTCCTTGTAAGAAGACTAATGATGCCACACACATAGCAAATTTATTCTTTTCAGAGATTGTAATATTGCATGGTTTGCCTATAAGTATTGTATCAGATCGAGACACTAAATTTGTAGGGCATTTCTGGAGGACACTTTGGAAGAAACTGGGAACTAAACTCAGTTTTAGTTCAGCATACCATCCTCAAACAGATGGTCAAACTGAAGTTGTAAACAAAAGCTTGGGGAATATATTAAGAAGTTTGGTATATCAGAATCCCAAACAGTGGGATTTAGCATTAGCTCAAGCTGAATTTGCTTACAATGACACACCAAACCGAAGCACTGGAATGAGTCCATTTCAGATTGTCTTTGGAATGCATCCGAGAGGAGTATATGAGCTAAGAGAATTGGGGAAACAAGAAGCCAAAAGTGCAAGTGCTGAAGATTTTGTTGAACAATTGCAAAAGTTACAGGAAGAGATTAAAGGTAAACTACAGGAAAGTAGCAAGAAATACAAGCAAAGAGCAGATTTGAGAAGGAGAGAAAAAGAGTTTCAGGTAGGATATTTGGTCATGACATATTTGAGGAAAGAGAGATGTCCTACAAAAACTTACAATAAGTTGAAACTGAAGAAGATAGGACCCTGTAAAATCAAAAGGAAATTTTCAGCCAATGCATATGAGATTGAGTTGCCGGAAGGGATCAGAATATCTCCCATTTTTAATATTGCAGACTTGTATCCATTTAGAGAGGCAGAAACAGAGTTGTAGACTGAAGCTACAGATGATGAAGTTCAAACTGTGGATTGGGAAGAACAGGTACCAAAAACATTCAAGAAAGAAGTTGAAGCTATTTTAGATCAAAGGATATCCAAGAAAACTTGAGGACAGACATATTTTCAATATCTTGTCAAGTGGAAAGAGCAGCCAATGGAAGATTCCAATTGGTTGACAGCAACTGAATTGCGGAAATACAGCATAAATCCTGAAAATTTAAAGAACCAATCTTTTCTTCTCCGGGAGTCTAATGCAGGAGCATCGGAAGTGGCCAGCAATGTGGAAAATTATCCATATGTTGTGGCCTGAAAAGGTGGAATTCATTGCTGTGTATTAAAATTCAGTTTGTTAAAGAAGTCGACTTCATAAATAATTAGCTATTACTATAATAGGCGTGTATATCTTATTGTTAAGATTGTCATAACAGGTGTATGCGAGCACAAATAGATATGAGTTTATTGTTAGAATTTTTATAATTAGAAGATTATGTATTGAGGAGTTTTTTTGGTGTGAAGTTTGCAGAGCGGAAGCTCAGATAAATAAAGAGAATGGTTTTGGCGCAGAACGGTGGTCTGCTATGCCAAAAAACCGAGTTCTATTTGTTTGATTATATGTGAATGTGATATATATACAATTGAATACAAATAACGTTGATCTAAATATTGAAATTGGTCGATGTATTTTGAATTTTGTTTTTGTTGTAGATTCAGTGTTTTTGTTCACTATTAACGTTGTTGAGTTCGATAAATTGAACACATTAATACAGGAATCCAGTTTTGAATTGAGTCGATGAGAAGGCCTGGAGTGGCATTGTGTCAACCGGCAACAATCAAGGAGGATAAATTGTATTAGTTGTAACAGTTCAGTAAAATCGACATCGGAGAGGAAGTAATGACATGCTCCATCATATCACAATAAATCCGGAAGTCGGATTGAACTCAGTTTTAAATGGTGGCAGTTCCAAATTTATGGATCGGTGTTCTAATTTCTAGAAGTAAAACGTGTCATGCCACTGCAGTGAATCGGCGACCCCAACTGGTGCATGCGTTGGTGTTGTGGACAGACAAAAACTTTGGTGAATCGTGATATTGTACATCGTGTTCAAGGCCAGTGAAATGAAAACGCAGATTTATTTGTGATATACAGAAAAGACACAGGTTGCAATTAGATTTTATGTCGCAACAAAATTTCTGGGCATTGAAATGTGGCATAAGAACGTTTTAACGCAGAAGAACTCGATATTATTTATGTTGTGGACAGATGCAAATAGATTGCATCGGACTGGTTAAATTGTAACATTGTTGTTGTTATTTGTTAGTTGCCGCGAGTGAAAGATGTGTATGCTGCAAGTGTTTGTTTTAAAACCATGGTTTGTACCTGTTATATGTTAATTAAAGATTTGGATGGGCTGCGCCCTGTACAAATGCAGCAAAGGGATTCAGATCCCGTGTTTAATATGAAATAGGATTTCTATTTCAGCGTTCCAGCCTTTTAAAAGTCAACAAGAAGTTTTTTTGTTGTATTTCCTGAACGCAGATTGCTTGTGATATTATAGGAGTGCGCCCAGCATTTTCAGGTTCATCATAGTAGGTCGCTCTTGAACACGAAACTTTCACTTCATCTCCGTGACTACATGGGTTGGGTTATCTGCTTGATGGTCATCATACCTTGGTATATCATACCATCCATTACTTTAGTTTTGGGTCAATACTGCCAATTCATTCAGTGTCGCTGACATGTTCAGGAGAAGTCACTCAGTTAAACTTCATCCTTTGTAATACTCATAAACCTTCATTTTCATGACTGCCATTCCTGAACCTTGTGTCGTTAGTCACATTCCGCATCCAAAAATAATTACACTCGTTTTGTGTCATTGATGTGGAATACATCAACACCCTCTTGCGATGAGTCACTTCTTGCCAATATTAGCACATTATCCAAGAAGTTGACTTAGAAACACCATTTCAGTACCTTGGGGCTTGCATACATCAATGGAAAGTTTCTTGCTTCCAACGATAGGTTGACATCACTGGCCTTTGACTAAAATACTTTGTATGGTGTTCGATATCAAAACATTTATTCGCACCATGCAAAATGTACTGCATTACCTTGAGGATCATTATCATTACCAGTGATTTATCTTGCGTCTGTTAACAACTTACATCATTGGTTGGTAATAAGACATTGTCTTCCCATGTTCGACTTCAAATCACATATTAACATGGTTAGACTCATACTTGAGCAAATGATTGAACAAGATAGAAGAACTCAGATCTAGTTTCATCCATTTGGGTTGCGATTTCAGGAAAGTACCAAATCATCCATACAATGGCTTTACACTAATGGTCATCCCATCATGGGTCTATATCTTTAGATGACTATCTATGTACATGTAATACAAGTTTATATGTTGAGCATGGGTATGCCTTCCCTTAGCAATTCATGAAAAAATTCAAAATATCATGATATTATGTATTGTAATTGATGTAGGTCACCATCCGCTTCGGAACCTCCTCATCACATTGTAAAGCATATCACTCGACATTATCATTTTTGACTTCACACTTTAGGGGGAAGTTGTTACAGATCCATTTGGGCATATCAGTCCCAACATTCAGATTAGTACTATTAGGGCTCATCAAACCCTAATCTAGTTGCTACATGCCCTATACAAGTCATTTCTTTGTATGCCTCCTTCCCTGAAAGTTTCCTGGCTTGAAGCCCTCCAGAAATGCCTCCTTGAGGGACAAACACAACCTTGGTAAGGGGTAAATAAGATTCACTGTAGGTAGGCCTAAGTAAGGGTGCATTTTAGTGCACTTAGGTGCACTTTGACCTGTGCTAGGTGAGATTGAGTGAATTGTTCATAGGGTTCTAGGAATATTCTTATCTTCTGGAGCATTCTAGAATATTCCCACACTTATCATCTGTTATGAGCTTGAAATTGGATAGGGAATGAGTTAAGTAACCTCCTATCCTCTCATCCCTTCCTCCATGGAAGTTAACTCTAAGTTTTTAAGGCCATTCAATACCCTCATTTATGACCAAACCACCTCCATTTTCCTATAAATTGAGCACTCATCTAAGTGATCAGGGGCTATAATTTGAGAATTTGTAAGGAGATGCTTTTGGTGGGAGGTTTGAGATTGTAAGCAAGTATTTATGATGTTAGAGTGTTGTGCTTTTGGTGTGATGAAAGATGGAACTCAAGCTGGATGAATGACATAGGTTTAGACTTCTTGGTTGTAACTCTTCCTTCTACTTAATAAAGTTGTTTACACCTTTTCCTATATTCTTGTCTTTATGTATGATGATTATATGTGTAAATGCTTTCGATTCCATTTTCTTATAGTAGATAGATCTCTTGCTTTGATTGGTTTTTGTCCTCTGTTTATGATTGCATGTACTTATCGAGCGGATTTAGTTCTAGAAGGAGCAATGAGAGCTATTCAAAGGAGAAAAAGGGAAGTGAAATATAACAAGTAAGTCCCTCGTCTTATTTATCTTCTATAGGAAAAGGTTGAACTCTTTAATTCTATTATTCTAGGTGTAGCTACCCACCTAGGGAAATTGTGTTTATCCATAGATGCAAAATTCCAGATAACATGGGATAAACTATTGCTTCTAGCCAAGATGGGAGAAATCATGTTTTTGGTAGTAATTATCAACCTTGGAATAGTTCTATGTTTGGACGGGTTTTCTCTGGAGGTTCCTTTTCCTTTGAGGGGGCTAGTTTATCTAGGGGCACTCACCCAGTTAGTACCACTATGCTTATGATCTCTAATGCTTATGGTGGTGCTTTTGTACATAAAGGTTTTTCCTCTATAACTAGGTACAATCACTTAAGTAGTCATGCTTTTGGAGGTCCTTTATTCTTTGGGGAAACTTATCCTAGGGGAAAAATCCTTATAACACATCTATTGTCCCAGGAACTTAGTATATTGGGGTGAACTACAACCTTAGTGCACACTCTTTTGCCTTTAAATATGCTATGGAGGGACCATATGGTCTATTAGGGGTTATTTCCCTTATAATCCATTTAACCAGCAACAAATTCCTTTCCTGACACCTCTTTATTTATTGAATTTGGGTACGTTGTAGAATGACCCCACATGCCTCGATCATAGGTGACGACCCATGATGGGCAAGCTTCCATATGATATTCCTTAGTTTGAAGGGAAGCTGGGAGAAAACCATTCCACACACATCACCACTTATCATTTATGGTGTTCTTCTAACTCTTTGGTGGATTATCCTATGAGGTTGAGAATTTTCCAAAGAACCCTAATTGGAGATGCCTAAAAATAGTATATCGAACTCGACTAAGAAACTTATAGTGACTTCTCTTCCTTACAGGATTGTACTTTCTTGAATCATTTTCAGTTACCCACACAAAAGGATCTCGAGACTAACCTTTTTTCCAATTTCAACCTAGATAATGCTACTCACATCTTTGGTCATAAAGATATTATTATATCCTTAATCCACTATATGAGGTTTCCACTAAGCTATATATTCTTTCCTTTTGGGTTCATTACTATAACATCACTTGACATCATTCATTTATTAACTTTTTATGCTCCCTTTCATTTTGATTAGAGTTCCTTGGCACATCAATGAGTGACACTCCTTTGTCTTTGTCTCTACTTGCTCCTATAATCAATATTGAGGGTTTGTGATTATGACACATCTACAGATGCAATCTTTGCTCCCTTCTATCTCAACTATTTACAAATTTAATTGAATGAGGTTTCTCATTCTGTTAATGATAAAGCGAGTGCATGTGTGTATGGCATTTTCCAACATAGTTTTCCTCTTTCAATTGAAAATTAATTTGTTGTTTTTACCTCATAAACTTGATTTCAAGGCCTTACTGGTTAACTTTTCTTCTTTATCCAAGGTAGGGGGTGATAAAGGCATTGTTTCTTAAAATTAAGTGTTTTCTTCTTTATCATGAGAGACTTTATTTTATGTTTCTTTTGGAAACACTTGATCTCCCTCCTCATCTACTCTTATTTTATTTTACTTAATAGAGTTCCTTTCATGCCTTTTTTGAAAACTTTTGAGTTCCTTCCTCTTCTACACCCATCATTTTTTCATGGTAAAGATAATAATTTGACTTTGATATTAGATTATGTGTGGGTTTGTAAATATGCATGCATATGCATTCTTTTTATAAGTGGTTGTAGGTGGTCATACTAGAGGATTTGTTTGTTGTAACACTTCCTTTTGTGTCTAATGTTTTCAACAAGCTTCCATTTGTCTTTTGTGTTTTCTAATGTAATTTGCCTCTTTCATTTGAAAATTAATTTGTTGATTTTACCTTAAGAACTTGATTTAATAGTCATTAACTTTTCTTCTCTAGTCGAAGAGGGGGTGATAAAGGAATTGTTTGTTATGATTAAGTGTTCCCTCTTTATTCTAGTGGACTTCCTTTTGTATATTTTGTGCAAACATTTGAGTTCCCTCCTCTTTTACACCTTTCCTTTTGCATGATAAATAGAATCATTTGGCTTTGAAGTTAGTTTGTGTATAGGATAAGGAATATGCATGCATATTTATTTTCCTTGTAAATGGTTGTATATGTTAGAGAATTTATTTATTGTGATTAACTAATTAAATTCGATTATGATATACTTTCCTTTGTGTCTTGTGTTTGAACATTTGAATTTCTTTCCCTTAACATCTAAACAAATTCATTAAAAATTGAAGTTTAATTAGTTATAATTTAGTGTGGATATAAAATTTTATTTTCATTAAATATTTAAGAATAGATCTCTCACTTTTTTTTTAATATACAAATAAAACGTTAAAAGATTTTGATTAATCTTTTATTTTTAGGAACTAATAAACCATATAAATCTTAATGTACATTAATCATCATTATAATTATAAAATTACATTAAAACATATTATTTTATATTGTAATTATAAATCAAAATGCTTATGGTTAAAAAAAAAATTAAATTACCCTTAAATAAAACATAAATGATGTTAGTCTAACCATGTATGGAAGACCAAATGTAAATCCTTGTAACTTTTTTTTCTTTCAAAAGTCTTGTAACCTTGTATTAATAATGGATAGATAACAACACAATTAAATAAGGTGACCCCTTTCATGAGGTAAGGCCAAATATTTTACTTGAAAAAGGAAAGCTACATAATAATTTGAGTATTTGTTTGCTTTCAATAAAAAATTTAAGCTATAAGTGAGATAGACACATCATTTTAAGCATATGGGATTTCCTAAGCCAAATAAGAACGAAAATACTTTTGATTCTCACATTCTTTAACCATCCTACGCTTACATGTAGGGCCACCTTCGACCGTCCTCCACATGTGGGGCCATTGTCTCATGTGACCATGCGAGACAGCTTATCGTGCTGGACCACGTGATCACAATATTGCGTTTTATATTTATTATGAAATTACCTTTTATAATTATTATTTAAAAAAACATTTAAAAAAACATGGTTAATTATTGTATTATTTTTTAATTATTTTATAACCAAATAAAATAATAATATGATGTTAAAATAAATTATGTATTTTGAATTAATGGAAAGAGTGCATTCTTAGAATATTGACCACTAGAAAATAAAAATTAAAAATTGCACATCATGATAGGATAGATAATTGAAAAACCTACAGAATTCAAATAATAACAAAAATTGCCCCCACTACTTGTAATTGCAATTATTTATAATCATTCTATAACAATCAAAAGCCAACTACTGCGCGTATATCTATCTAGCTACCTAATACAAACTTATAGCTTTATTTTGATTATATATATTAATTTTTTAATTTTTTTTTTTATAATTTTGTTTTGGGTAATTACGGTGAGTGTAGGCTAGGGTTGTTCTATATATTGGATGGAAGAATGATCTACTCATAATGGGAAGTCTAGTTCAAGGCTACCCTATTTACTAAATGGAATAATGATTTACCTACAATGAGATGTGATCAATCAAGTTTGGATGCCCCTTGGGATGGTTTAATTCCCCCAAAGTGGCTCCCATCCTCAACCCCTCCCCAAGAGGTTTGAACCTATGACTTGTTGGTGATTAATTCTCACTCAAACCGACTAATCTACACCTCATGAATCTTTTACTTTTTATAATATTACAAAGGGGATTGAATTTTTTTTATTTTTTATTTTTGATGTAGTCACTTTTTAAATAAAGATAAAGCAAATTTAAAAATTAAGGAATACACCTTATCATATCTTCCTCATGAAAGTGGTTGTTCCTTTGATCAAGTATATGACATCGATTAAGTACTTAATGTATAAGAACAAGATAAACAATGTGGATGACAAGAGGCTCCCCAAAATTACTACAAATTCTAACCAAAACCATTAGCGACTCAAGTGGGAATGGCATCAAGATGCCAAGTGTTGACCAAATCAATGCAAAATACAAAAAGATGTCAATTTGCAAGATAACACAACATATATAGCGATCTTGCAAAGACTGACAGTCTTCTTGTATTTGCATTCGATTGGAGTCAACAACTTGGCATCTGATGCCATTCCACTTGAGTCGCTAATATATATATATATATTTTATATAGTATATATTTTATTAATTATATTAATTAACCGCCATAGAATCGACAATTGGTTCTATCTCGTATTCGCATGACACGGGGTCAATTTTGGCCACTACCGCTACACCTCTGGGAGTCTATGACTTGTCCTCCTCTTCGTATACTCGGTCACAACCAAGGGATTGAGCCTTCGATCTCTTGGCTTGCACGATTTCACATCACTTCGATCATCAATTAAGCTTCCCCCTGGGACCAAGATAGTATTAAAAATATTATTGCATCTAAATTTAAATCGAATAGTAGTGCAATAAAGAATTCAAAGATAAAAGGAAGCTAAGGTATTACAAGGAAGTGGTCAAACCTAATCTAGAAGATAAAAAATGTCTTTCATCTCTTACTAACATAAAGGAAAAAATCAACACTACTGAAATACAAACCAATTTCCATGAACTTCATAGCAAAATTGGGCATTAGAAAATTTTGAAAACATCACAAGACACAATAATATATCATCTTTATGACACTAATAGGGTTGAAAATAAAAAATGCTTTCTTCTTAAGTACATTACTTAATACTTATATTAGATCATAATTTTTGTCACAATAATGACCTTCTTAGCCTCCTAAGTCATCAAAACTTACTTAGATGATGTAGAACATTCTCTTAATATATTCTAGCAAAAAAAAATAAGGTTTAAAATAATTTAAGTGATATTTTATATTTATTAAAGTCCAATAAAGTAATTATGATCTTAATAGATGCTAAATAGCATCATTATCAATTATACAATTATTTTCAATAACAACTTAACTGATTTTCACCATTTATGATTTCAAAAAATAAAACAATTAATTGTGACAAAAATAGCACTCAATATCATAACATAACAAAACAAAACAAAATAAAATCATAATAATAACCTTAAAAAAATAATAACATAAAATGTCTCACATACTTCAATTATTATCTACCTAGATCCATATTAACCCTCGATCTATTAAAACTCTAAGAGGGATAAAAATATTTAAGGTGTAAAACTACTTCACATAAAAAATTGCGCATTAACAAATTTGATACCTCTTAATGTTTGATAAATAAAAAATTAAATGGATTTAGTGGTTTTTTTTTTGTTTTTTGTTTTTTTTTTTGTTTTTATGTTGCCACATATGTATCTATTTATTTATTTTTATTTAAAATAACTTAGTGTTAATTAAGATGAATTAAACTCACATTTTTCTAATATTTTAATGTAACATTATTTTACATTCATTAGTGAGAACTTCTCCCTCATATTGGAGTGTGCAACATCCCTTTACTCTTGATGCAATAACCATGGTATAACAAAAAAAATCCAAATACCAAGAACACATGCATATGTGCATCCATCTACATTTCCTTGAGCAAGCCTACCCATCCATGATCTATATTCAAATGTCTAAGGATCTAGCATACATCCTTCTTCACATGTATAAACCTCATAATAGCTTGATTTTATCTATGTTCTTCCATGCCCTTTACTAGCGTTAGTAGATTTATTGCAAGAATCCATTCCAAATCTCTACTCAATTGTATACCAATTAAATTTGTAAATCATATACCCTTATTCAATGATCCAAATATTGAGGCTAAGATCCCAGAGGATTTAAAGCCAAGAGAGGAGGAGATAAAACATAGATTTGTCACAAAACTGATCATAAGAACATTGATAAAAATTCAAGAACTAAATACACCACAAAAATATGATGAGAGAAACAGAGAGAGAGAGAATTAGAGGAAGAATTCCATTAAGAACAACCATTACATGCAATGAGGCCAATTTTGGGACCTCTCCTTGTTGACCTTCACTCTCCTCATGTTGACTTCTTATAAGGTATCTTTTTGATGTAGCCAACTTTAACTAGGGTTTTCTCCACCAATTACATATCTATCAAGTTCCCTTTTACATAAAAACATGACTTTATGACCTAAATGTTCAAACTTAGATTATAATACACCTAAGATTCAAATAAACCCTCCCCCCCGGAAGAAAATGGTGGTCCCCATTATTGTAAATGATAAGAAAATAAGGACCCCATTATGTTTAATGCACCATCATGATTATAATATGCCATGCTCCAATGAAGAGAAGGGTTTTTTGTTGTTAACACATAACCAATGGTTTGTGGATCACCCTTAACCATCATGATTACAATGTGACAAGTTCCAATGAAGAGAGGGGCATTGTGGGGTTAACCCATACCCGTGGGTTTAAGGATGGCCCATAACCAAGATGCAATGGAAAGTTTGAAGAAGTGTTTTGTGTGGTTTACACATAGTCGTTGGTTTGTGGATGAGCCAAAACTGTGGGTTTTTTTAATTTTTCTTGAAATGAACCTCTTGTTGCAATATTGTTGATAACTTTTTCTATAGATCATGAAATAAAATTCTATCAAAGACCCATTTCAAGTATTGAAGAGATATTTATGATAATAAAGGATACTTGTAGGTTTTAACCCTGTACATAAATTAGCTACATACGAATTCTAAAAAATAGAAAATAAACAATGGCGAAAGCATAAAACGTAAAACAAATATACACATAGATTTTCCCCTAGATCCTAAAATGGGACTACTATATTGATTTTTCATTATATTATTTTCAATGTTACAATACATATATATACATGCCAAAGCATCCATAAACTCCAATCCATTAATATTGGATTAGAACATAATCGTAGTTCCCTTGACCAAATCTACAAAATACCATGGACAAAAACCCATCATGCCCAAAACCATGTGCGAATTCCATTCACAAAACCATAGGTAGGTTCGCCAACCTAATATAGGGTCCAATAACAATTCCCAAGGGTACTACCCCAGACCCCGTGTAGGGGGGATACCACACCCCCCACTCGTGGGATAGTCGTGGAAAGAATATAACACACACCCAACATTCTCCCACTTGTTGTTTTCTTTCCACAGGGGGCCATAGGAGACCTTAATCATTTGTCCAACCCTGCAATGCCCATTGTTTCTCGACACCAAGATAACTTCTCAATGTTCACAGACTTTGTCAATGCATCTACAATATTCTTCAAAGTTTCCACCTTTACCAGCAACACCTTTTTATCTTCAACCATATCCCTCACAAAGTGATACTGAACATCAAGGTGCTTGGTCTTTGGATGATAAGTAGGGTTCTTTGCCAAGAAAATTGCACTTTGGCTATCACAATCTATCCTTATAGCTTGTTGTACTAACCCCATACTTGAACAAAATCTCTACAACCAAATTGCTTCATTTCTTGCATGAGTGACTATCATGTATTCTGCCTCTATAGTTGAAAGTGCACCTATAGACTCTCTCTTACTCATCCAACTGACTACACCTCCAAATAGGTTAAACACATACCCACTTGTAGATATTCTCTGATATATATCTATAGCCTAACCTGCATCAATAAAGAAACAAATGTCCAAAACTCTGTCAAATCTCGGTCTTCCTTGGTAGCACAAATCATAATTACTAATTCCATGCAAATACATGTAAACCCACTTCACTGTCGTCCAATGTTCCTTCCCTGGTTTTGACATAAACCTTCTCAATACTCCCACTGCATGCGCACTGTCTGGTCTAGTACAGACTATTGCATACATGAGGCTACCAACTGCACTTGCATATGGAAATCAGGACATGTCTTCTTCCTCTTCTTGTGTCTTGGGACATTGTTCAACATATAACGTTACACCTATAGGAATAGGAACCTTCACCGGTATACTATCCTGCATATTAAACCTCTGCAGTATTGTCTCAACATACTTCCTCTGGTTTAACCAAAGCTTCCTCTTTGGCCGATCTCATTTAATTTCCATGCCCAAAATATAGTTTGCAGCACCAATATCTTTCATGTCAAATTTGGAGGATAATTGGGTCTTCAAATCTTGGATAATTTCCTTGTTAGTTCCAACAAGAAACATATCATCCACATACAAGACTAGATAAATAACACGATCACCAATTAATTTAAAATAAACACAATGATCTGCTTTGCTTCTGGTCAAGCCAAGTCCTCGTATAAATGTATCAAATTTTTTATACCACATCTTTGGTGACTGTTTTAACCCATACATATATTTTTTTAACTTGCATACTATTTCTTTCGTACCCTTCACCGCAAAGGCTTCAGGTTGCTTCATGTATATCTCTTCTTCCAGATCCCCTTGAATAAATGTTGTCTTCACATCCATCTGTTTTACCTTAAAAAATATCACCAAAATCAATTCCTGACACTTGGGAATAACCTTTTTCTACCAAACGAGCTTTGTATTTCTCCACCTTTCCTTATGTGTTTATCTTCTTCTTAAACACCCATTTTCTATCAATGGGTTTCCTTCTAGCCGACATATCCAAAGCCTCATTTTTGTGCAAAGATTCCATTTCATCAACCATGGTCTCTTTCTAGAGTTTTCCATCCTTCGAATCAACTTCTTCCCTCACAGTTATGGGATCATAACCTTCTTTGTTTCTGGGTTCCAAAGCTTATAACATTTTAAACCATCCTTCTACCCAATAAAGATGCACCTTTCTATTGGCTTATAGGGGCCTGACACAAGTTCAGAGTTGATTTAGCCAAACAAATCCTAATACTATTGGCCCTTTCGGCAACAGTTCGCAAAGTGCATACAGAAGTCTCACTCGAAGTAGTATGGGAGTCCTCTAGAACCAGGTTTCTGCACCTTCGAGATGTCTGATGGGTTCAAGAGGTCCATAGTTCGACCCTGCGTGCACGTCGCTACGCACACTTTCCTGTACCTCATGGCCTAGGATGTTGCCTTCGTGCAGCCCTACTCGGGGGTTGAATTCTCTTATTACCCAAGTCCTTACTGGTATTCCATTGTTATTTGATTATTTTAGCCTACTTGTGTGCTTTAAGTTATACTTATCAACATAAATCATTCATATAGGTGCGTGCAGTAAATAAATAGTATATTTTCAATTTATATCGAACATGCATTAATCCAAGAACAAATACACAAATTGATATCAAACTTCTCTTTATTAATCCATTCTTTTGTTACAGACTCAACTCTGCCCTACTCACTCAGCTACAGGGGTCCATGCTCTCAACTGCGGATTACTAGGCCTCTGTGCACTCAGATGCAAAGCCTTCTCCTACTCTATGACCCAAAGACACACTTAGTCACTTAGACTCTTTCCTTTTCTCTTTACTTCTTCTCTTACACTTATAGCCTTGCTCTATTTATACAATCCCATGGTCCGTAAACTACGGTTAGGCCGACATTACATTACAAAACTAGGGTGGAAAACCCTGTGACTCTATCATACATTTTGTGCTTTGCGCTCGCATTTTGTGGAGTCTTTATAACAGTATCGGGTCAAAACATGGGCTTTGAGCCCCAAAACATTCCTTGGGGGGGATTCCATGCCTAACAGGCCCCCAACACAAACATCATGACTCGCCCATGACTCACCCTCAAGTCACTCTGTCGGCGCGACAATATTTGCATGGAGTTGCTCCAACTATTCGCGAACTATGTTGAGGTCAGCAACACACTGAGTTGCTTCTTGTTGGATCTGTTGCATCTGCTATTTCGAGACCTCTGTGTCTGAATTGTTTACATACATCTACACTGGTATTTGCTGCATATGTTTATAGTCCCGTGCCTTTATCTGGTTCCTTGGAGCACGAAGACTGTGCTTCTGCCGACTAGTTAGATAGTTGGCCCAATCGTGTAGGGCTTCAAGCGGCTGCCATTCACCTTGCCTAGGAAAGGTTTTCCATTTAGTTTGACCAGCTCTATTGTGCCTCTGTATGTGACCCTCTTAACCACGTATGGTCCTAGCCAATGCATTCTGAACTTTCCTAGGA
>APFE030790281.1:19294-35868 GCA_000404065.3 Pinus taeda
TATATTGTTTTTTGTTTGTTTTATGATTCACTATTTTGTAACACTATTATACTAATCATTATCATTATTTAATTCATGTTATTACTATATTAATAATTTTAATTCATGTTATTACTATATTGTTTGTTTGTTTTATGTTTTATGTTTTACTATTTTGTTACACTATAAAACTAATCACTATCATTATTTAACTCATGTTATTAC
Source organism: Pinus taeda (assembly GCA_000404065.3). Classification (NCBI taxonomy): domain Eukaryota; kingdom Viridiplantae; phylum Streptophyta; class Pinopsida; order Pinales; family Pinaceae; genus Pinus; species Pinus taeda. Next base: position 19,499 of record APFE030790281.1, read on the forward strand.
TATACGGAGTTGTTTATAATGCGACTTTTTGGAGATTCCGGTGACGGAATCCGGCGGAAGAAATGAGGTTAGATCTTGATTTTTAGCAGTTAAAATGGTTTTTTAACTGCATATTTGGATTCAGCACCCTGAAAAACCCCTGGGACCCTTTGATTGTGCAGAAACTATCTATCAAACTTGGGATTCCAATAAATTGCTGCCGGATTTTGACTGGAAAAATCCGCCGGAAAGGCTTTCAAAAAGTCTCATTATAGACAACTGCATTACTATACAGTTTGTTTGTTTTATGTTTTATGTTTTACTATTTTGTAACACTATTATACTAATGATTATCATTATTTAATTCATGTTACACTATATTAATAATTTTGATTCATGTTATTACTATATTGTTCGTTTGTTTTAGGTTTTATGTTTTACTATTTTGTAACACTATTACACTATCATTATCATTATTTAATTCATGTTATTACTATATTAATAATTTTAATTCATGTTATTACTATATTGTTCATTTGTTTTACGTTTTGTGTTTTACTATTTTGTAACACTATTATACTAATCCTTATCATTATTTAATTGATGTTATTACTGTATTATTGATTTTAATTCATGTTATTACTATATTGTTCATTTGTTTTAGGTTTTATGTTTTAGTATTTTGTAGCACTATTTTGTAACACTATTATACTAATCATTATCATTGTTTAATTTATGTTATTATTGTATTAATAGTTTTCATTCATGTTATTTCTATATTAATTATTTTAATTCATGTGATTACTATATTAATAATTTTAATTTATGTTATTACTATATTGTTTGTTTTTTTTATGTTTTATGTTTTTCTATTTTGTAACCCTATTTTGTAACTCTATTATACTTATCATTGTCGTTATTTTATTCATGTTATTACTATATTGTTTGTTTGTTTTATGTTTTATGTTTTTTGTTTTACTATTTTGTAACACTTATACTAATCTTTATCATTATTTAATTCATGTTATTACTATATTGTTTGTTTGTTTTATGTTTTATTGTTTGTAACACTATTTTACTAATCTTTATCATTATTTAATTCATGTTATTACTATATTGTTATTTTTTATTTTATGTTTTACTATTTTAACTATTTTATTATTGTATTGTTTGTTTTTTTTATTTTTTTTGTTTTAGTTTTATGTTTTACTATTTTGTAACACTGTTATACTAGTCATTGTCATTATTTAATCATGTTATTATTATATTGATAATTTTAATTCATGTTATTACTATATCGTTTGTTTGTTTTATGTTTTATGTTTTACTGTTTTGTGACACTATTACACTAATCATTATTATTATTTAATAATTGTTATTACTATATTGTTTGTTTCTTTTTATGTTTTATGTTTTACTATTTTGTTACACTATTATAGTAATCATTATCATTATTTAATTCATCTTATTGCTATATTAATAATTTTAATTCATGTTATTATTATATTGTTTGTTTGTTTTATGTTTTATGTTTTAGTATTTTGTTACACTATTTTGTTTTATGTTTTACTAATTTTGTAACGTTATTTATATTTTAGTATTTTGTAGCACTATTTTGTAACTCTATTATACAAATCATTATCATTATTTAAATCATGTTATTATTGTATTAATAGTTTTAATTCATGTTATTACTATATTGTTTGTTTGTTGTATGTTTTATGTTTACTATTTGTTACATTGTTTCTATCATTATTATTGTATTATTATTTTAATTCATGTTATTACTATATTAATAATTTTAATTTATGTTGTTACTATATTGTTTGTTTTTTTTATGTTTTATGTTTTTCTATTTTGTAACCTTATTTTGTAATCTATTATATTAACCATTATCATATTTTATTCATGTTATTACTATATTGTTTGTTTGTTTTATGTTTTTGTATTTAGTACTATTTTGTAATACTATTATACTAATCTTTATCATTATTTAATTCATGTTATTACTATATTGTTTGTTTGTTTTATGTTTTATGTTTTATTATTTTGTAACACTATTTTACTAATCTTTATCTTTATTTAATTCATGTTAATACTATATTAATAGTTTTTATTCAACGTATTACTATATTAATAATTTTATTAGTGTATTGTTTGTTTTTTTTATTTTTTATGTTGTACTATTACATTTTACTATTTTGTAACACTATTATACTAGTCATTGTCATTATTTAATAATTGTTATTACTACATTAATAATTTTAATTCATGTTATTACTATATCGTTTGTTTGTTTTCTGTTTTATGTTTTACAATTTTGTAACACTATTATACTAATCATTTTAATTATTTAATTCATGTTATTACTATATTGTTTGTTTGTTTTATGTTTTATGTTTTACTATTTTGTAACACTGTTATACTAATCATTATCATTATATAACTCATGCTATTACTATATTAATAATTTTAATTCATGTAATTACTATAGAGCTTGTTTTTTTATGTTTTATGTTTTACTATTTTGTAACACTATTATACTAATCCTTATCATTGTTTAATTCATGTTAATACTATATTAATAGTTTTTTTTCAACGTATTACTATATTAATAATTTTAATTCATGTTATTGCTATATTTTGTTTTCTCTGCAATAACTAAATTCTATTAACTGTAACACAAAATAATTTTACATGGAGTTGAGGCTACAGGGGTCAGAGCCCGAGAGCCATCAATGTTGCAGTACTGCCCCATTACAAAAAGAAACTGGGGAAAACAGTTACAAAGTGCTAACGAACTGACATTAGACCCAGACATAGATTGATAGAAAGAGAGAAATACATCAGAAACATATAAGTAGAGTTTCTATGCAGACATCTGGTAAGAGGACAGACACTTCCTCAGAGGGAAGCCAAAACCTGAGACTGACGAAGCTGAGCCAGACCGAGAGCAAAAAGCCTGGAGTTATCCATCTGAGCAAAAACCAGGGAACAAAAGGAGGAGTGCCATCACAGATGTCAATTAGCTTCCGGTTCCTCCCCATGAGTCTTCTCAACATCCCGACATGTGCTGCCAATTCTAAGATTCACATTGCCATCTGTGGCATTGGAAGGGTTCGCCTTGCCGAGGTTGGTGGTGCTTATGTCCCTTTCCATATCAATTGGGCCACTGTCATCTACAGGAGGGATACTTATTGGCTGAATATGCTCCTGACTAAGCTCTCCCACTTGCCTAATTTCCTGATCTTTGTCATCCATGGAGTGCTCACTGCTGTGAGAAGGGTTGGGTGCAATGCAAGACAAAGGGGAGATTTGATTTTCTTCTTCCGAAAGAATAATAGTAATGTGAGCAGTAATCAATGGCCTGTTCAAGTTACTCTGAAATTTGAAATGTGTTGTTTGGAAAGCACTATTAGGAACAGGCTTCCGACCAGGGCTCGAGGGAGGCAAATCCTCTTGAGAGTAGGTGAGGTTAATGGGCGAGTGAGCTGGGTCTACCGAATGGCTAACAGAAGGCCACTTGCCATTGCCTTGGCATCCCCCAGAGCAGTTCCACTTGCCTTGACGTTTCATTTTGATAAGCAGAGGAGAGGACATTGAGAAACCAAAGAGACTAGGGCTAGAAGTAGGGGAGTGACCAAATTGAACCAGAGACTAGGGAACACAGATGGAGAAGAAAAGAGATGGAGAAACAGCATAGTCAATACAAAAAACAAAGTCCTCAGACAACTTACCCCGAATCATCGAACTAATCCCTCTGTGGAGAGCGTTGGCGCATTCGAAATACTGCCAAACAGAGCCAGAGCTAGCCTGGAACTTGCCTTTAATAACGAACCTTTTCTTTACATCACAACACACCTTAAACCAGAGCCTGGAGCCAGAGGACTGAACGTCGGAGGTGAAATGTGCACAGGAGATCGTCATGCTTATAACCATCACCGGGCTGCGTCCTTCTTAATAATTTTAATTCATGTTATTACGATATTAATAATTATAACTCATGTTGTTACTATAATGTTTATTGGTTTTATGTTTTATGTTCTACTAATTTGTAACACTTTTATAATAATCATTATCATTATTTAATCCATGTTATTACTATCTTAATAATTTAAATTCATGTTATTACTATATTGTTTTTTTGTTTTATGTTTTACTATTTGTAACAATATTTTGTAACTCTTTTATACTAGTCATTATCATTATTTAATTCATGTTATTACTATATTGTTTGTTTGTGTTATGTTTTATGTTTTACTATTTTGTAACACTATTATACTAATCATTATCATTATTAAATTCATGTTATTACTATATTGTTTGTTTGTTTTATGTTTTATGTTTTACTATTTTGTAAGACTACTATACTAATCATTATTTTATTTAATTCATGTTATTACTATATTGTTTGTCTGTTTTATGTTTTATGTTGTACTATATTGTAACACTATTATATAATCATTATCAATTCTGTTAATTCAAATGTTATTACATATTAATAATTTTAATTCATGTTCCTACTATATTGTTTTTCTTGTTTTATGTTTTAATGTTTTAACTATTTTGTAACACTATTATACCGAATCATTATCATTATTTAATTAACATGTTATTACTATATTGTTTTGGTTTTCTTTATGTTTTATGTTTTACTATATTGTAACAATATTTGGTAAAAATATTACATTTAATGTTATACTATTTTTTAACCATATTTTGTAGATTATTATACTAATAATTATAATTATTTAATTCATGTTCTTATATATTAATAATGTTAATTCGTGTTATTACTATATCAATAACTTTAATTCATGTTATTACAATATTGTGTGTTTGTTTTATGTTTTATGTTTTACTATATTGTAAGACTATCATACTAACCATTATAATTATTAATTCATGTTATTACTACATTGTTTGTTTGTTTTATGTTTATCTTTTACTATTTTGTAACATTATTATACTAATAATTATCATTATTTAATTCATGTTATTACTATATTAATAATCTTAATTCACGTTATTACAATATTTATTTTTTTAAGTTTTATGCTTTACTATTTTGTAACACTATTATAATAATCACTATCGTTATTTAATTTATTTTATTACTATATTAATAATTTTAATTCATATTATTGCTATATTGTTTGTTTTTTCTTTTTTCTGTTTTATATTTTTCTATTTGTAACAATATTATACTAATCATTGTGATTATTTAATTCATGTTATTACTATATTGTTTATTTGTTTTAGGTTTTATGTTTTACTATTTTGTATCACTATTATACTAATCATTATCATTACTTAATTCATGATATTACTATATCGTTTGTTTGTTTTATGTTTTATGTTTTACTATTTTGTGTCACTATTACAATAATCATTATTATTATTTAATAATTGTTATTACTGTATTTTTTGTTTCTTTTGATGTTTTATGTTTTACTATTTTCTAACAGTATTATAACAATCATTATCATTATTTAATTGATGTTATTTCTATATTAATAAGTTCAATTCATGTTAATACTCTATTGTTTGTTTGTTTTATGTTTTATGTTTTATGTTTTATGTTTTAGTATTTTGTAACACTATTTATGTTTTATGTTTTACTATATTGTAACACTATTTATGTGTTATTTTTTACTATTTTGTAAGACTATTATACTAATACTTATAATTATTTAATTCATGTTATTACTATATTGTTTGTTTGTTTTATGTTTTATATTTTAGTATTTTGTAACACTTTTATCCTAATCATTATCATTATTTAATTCATCTTATTACTATATTAATAATTTTAATTCATGTTACTATTATATTGTTTTTATTTTTATTTTTTTATGTTTACTGTTATGTTACACTATGGACAACCAAATATGCCAACAACAGACCTCCGGAGGAACTCTTCAGGTTCACCCCCAACGTCAAAGGCTCGCTTATGTGGAATGCAGCTAAACAGCACTACCAATTAATTCAAAATCATAGTTTCTGGGAAGTGAGGAATGGCAGAACAGAAAGATTCTGGACAGATGCATGGAACCAAATGCCAAAGCTCAACAGTGTTCTGCACACAGCTCCAGAACTCAACAAGCAGGAGCAGCAGTAAGAAAATATCCAACAGTACTGGATGCAGGAAACGGAGCACGGCTTCAGGCAATGGAAATAGGGTAATCAGTTAATCTATAACATAAATCTTCAAGATGCTGAGCAGCTGGAAATGGAGCTTCGGAAAAGAAATATCAGATATGACGAAGGAAATGACATCCTTTGATGGGGATACCAACCTAAAGGTACCTTCACTCCTTCAGAGGCGTACAAAATAGTAAGAAACATCTCCACTCCTTCTGATCCAATCTGGCGCAAAATATGGGAGCTCGATTCTTGGCCCAAAGTCTCTTACTTCCTTTGGTTGGTAGGACATAAAAGGATACTCACTTGGGATAAATTAAGAAGAAGAAACTTTCATGGTCCATCCATCTGCCATAATTGCAATCATAATGAGGAAACTCTCCAACGCCTCCTGGACTCATGTCCCTTAGCCAATCAGCTATGGGAAAAAGCAAGCTTTAGATGTCAAAGAAGATGTAGAATGGAGAACGACATAATCAACTCTTTAAGACAATGGCCCCAAAAACCTTATAAAAGCGAGCTCCTCAATTGTCTGTGGAACATAATCCCAGGACTAATCCTCTGGAGCATCTGGAAGGAAAGGAACAAACGAATATTCAAAAACCAATGTTCTCCGATCGAGGACATATGGAAGAGATTTTGTGGGAATCTCAAAGAAGCACTGCTGCTCTGACCTTGGACACAGGAGGATCTTCCATCTCTACATAATGAGAAAAGTATCCTAGACAATTGGCAACTGCATCTTCCTCAGGAACTTCAGAAGAACAGCCCTGCCAAAAGCAGCAACATCAACAAAGGCAAATGGAATGCTCCCCCAAAGCACTCCTATAAACTCAACTTCGGTGGTGCCTCCAAAGGCAATCCTGGAATTGCGGGTTTTGGGGGAATTTTAAGAAATCATGAAGGCACTCCCGTGCAGATATACTTTGGAAACATAGGCTGGGATACTAACAACTCAGCTGAGTTAGAGGGACTCTGGCAAGGGCTCACTCTCGCTTGGAATCTCAACCTTCAACCCCTGGTCGTGGAAGGAGACTCCCAGATCCTCATTAACATGGCCAAGCGCCTCCAAAATGGATCTCAAGCAAGGAAAATCGCCACTAGCTGGAGGCTCGAAGCAAGGCTGGAGGCTATTGAACAATCGCTTTGCAGCAACAGAGCCATCTCTTTCACCCATATAAAGAGGGAAGGCAACAAGGTTGCTGACCTCTTGGCCAATATAGGAGTGGAAACCGCCAATACCCTTCTCACTCGCAATACCACCATAATTCCAAATAATGTACAGGCTTAGGAATGTGCTACCCAGGTCCAATGTGATGCAGCGGCCCCGGATGCGGGTGAAAGGACGAGTGGCAGTGAGGAGCCACATGCCAGCCATGTGCTGCCTCAAGCTTAAGCTAGGCATTCAATACGTTTCTCGCCGCCGAGGAATAAATGTACAAATCAAGCGGAAGGTATTCAATGCAATGTCTGGGTAACTGGTGCGACTGCAAATCGCAATTATGGAGAACAGGTCTCGAGGGGATGTTGGATTTTTTAAAAAGGGAGATGGATTGGGTCACGACGTTTAGGTTCCTGTGTGCGGTTTTGCTCTCCAGGCTAGAGCTCTTGCTGTTAAGGCCTGCTTCCAAATCATTGAAGGTTGTCTCAAGCCCGAAAAATCTGTTGGCTGCTGTCTTTGTTCGGTTGGGTGGTGTCTCAAGTCTGTGGAGCGCTGCTTCAATTCTGTTGGGGGCTGTTCCAAGCTGGGAAGATCCTCTGTCCCAGCATCACTCCATGCCCCCGGTGCTCCTGCAAAGATGGTCAGACGTAGGGGTTCTGCTCGGGGAGGGTTGTCTTGTCCTCCAACCACAAAGTCATGCCTTCACTATTGCCACTGTCACTGTCATGGAGGGGCTAAGGCCAACCCCATCCAGGCTAGCCAATTCATGGACACGAGGAGCCCAAATTCTGATCCGGCTCCTTCACCTGCATTCGGCTCCGCCATCTTCACCTGCGGCAGCTCGATGGATAAGCCCCGCATTAATGCATATGTCTCGGTTCTATTCCTCGAGGAATCTCAGGACGGTGAAGGAGGTTCGCGTAGTATGGAGAAGCTCCCAGGTGGAAGCTCAGACGACGACGAGAAAAAACCAGCGGGGGCGCCTGGGCAAGATCCTAAATGCCCTCAGGCTTAGAAGGCGTCGACTTCCAAGGAGAACATTGCGGATGATTGGGACTCCTTCCCCACAGCAGAAGAACAAGAGAAGTATGGATGGTGCAAAGTGGTCGAGGAGAAGCCAGAGGAATAGCCTTCCACTGGTTCAATCTCTCTTCCTCCATAACTGCTCAGGTTCTGTTTTGGTTAATGGCTATGTCTTATGTCCTTTCTGGTTCAAGTCTATGTCTATGTCTGCTATGGCTAAGTTTGTATGGCCTGTCAGGGAATTCGCTAAAAGTCTCTTGATGCCCTTGCGTGGGAAGTACTTTTTTGCTTCGGTGCCCCTGCGTGGGACGATTTTGTTTGGTCTGGATCCTCTGTCGTGTTATAATGGCTCTGTATGGGTAATTTTGTCTAGTCGCGCTGCCCCAGCAAGGGCTGGTTTTGTTTTGCGAAATCTTGGTCCAAAGAGCCACAACTGGCCTTGGGAAAACTGACTCTGTGAATGTAATGTTTTGCTATATATAATAGAATCGAATAGATTTACCGAGAAAAAAAATATATATATTTAATTCATGTTACTATTATATTGTTTGTTGGTTTTAAGTTTTATGTTTTACTATTATGTTACAATATTTTGTAACACTATTATACTAATCATTATCATTATTAAATTTATTTTATTACTATATTAATAATTTTAATTCATGTTATTACTATAATGTTTGTTGGTTTTATGTTTTATGTTTTATGTGCCACTAATTTGTAACACTATGATACTAATCATTATCATTATTTAATCCATGTTATTACTATATTAATAATTTAAATTCATGTTATTACTATATTGTTTGTCTGTTTTATGTTTTATCTTTTACTATGTTGTAACACTATTATACTAGTCATTATAATTATTTAATTCATGTTATTACTATATTGTTTGTTTGTTTTATGTTTTACTATATTGTAACACTATTTTTTTTCTCGCTAAAAAAACTAATCTATTAATTTCATCAACGGGAAGTACATTACAGTCATGTGGTGTCATCGCCTGAGGCCAGGCCTCGGCATTCTGAGCCAGGTATCAACCCACGTGGGGGAATTGAGACACTCCAAAAATAACCCATCCCAAGAAAAATAACTGAACCCACGCAGGGGCGATCGACTATAGGCAAAGTAACTGAACCCACGCAGGGGCGACCGACTACTAGCATAGTGATCCTGCACAGGGGCATCTCAAAATAGGACTAGTCAAAAGGTTTATCCCACGCAGGGGTAGTAATAGAAAAGACCATAAAAACATTGAAATTATCCCAAGCCGGGGCAAAATTAGACATGACCAGAAAGACAGTGAAATTATATGCGCCGAGAGCCAAAACAAGACCTGAAGGGGGCTGGAGACGGTGGAGCTGAGCAAAGGGCTGGCTACTTCTCCGGTTCCTCTTCGACCACTGGGCACCCCCAAGATTCTTCATCTTCCGCTGCAGTAGGGTGGGTAACCGGGTTGACATCCCTCGCTTTGGAAGTTGACGCCTCCGGTAGCGTTGCACCTTGCTCTGCCGCCCGTCCTGGCACTTCTTCAACAAATGCTGAGCCCTCGTTCTGGTGCTGCTGCTGTTTGCCACGGAGCTCCTCACTATCAGATGGCGCTTCATCCAGGAAAATAACCGACACATGAGCGTTGATGCAGGGCCTGTCCAACGAGCTACTGAAGGTGAATATGGTCGAGCCAAAGGCCGACGAAGGAGCTGAAGGGTCAGGGCTGCGGGAGTCCACAAATTGACTGGCTTGAATTGGCGTGGCATCAGGGAATCCATGGTAGCAGCATCGACAATGATAGGGGTTAGGAATCTGAGCAGGAGGCCGAGAGGACTCTCCCCTGGCCAAGCCTCGACGGCAAGGAGGACGCTGTCGTGGCCTGACCATGCTTGGGACAGAGCTGAGGAAAAGGAGCCGAGAGGGAGACAGAATTGAGGCAGAGGCGGAGTAGGGGAAGGACACCAATTCGCAGTCCCCTCTCCTTTCAGAACAACGACCAGCGAGCAGAGGGAAGGAGGGTGAACAGGCGGGAGCTAGAGCATGAACCAACAAGCACAGAGCATCAAAGGTCGAAAGCTGCATATGACCCAACATGAATTGAGCCTCATCATCATCAGATTTAAAGACTGAACCTTTTCCTCGAACCTCGATCGCCATAACTGCTCGTTGAAGACGAGCTTACGTCAAGAATGGTACAATGAATTTGCCTCTAGGTTGAACCACGCCCTATATTCCATGGCGGCGTTCCGGCATTGAATGCCATCATAAATCTTGGGGCTGCCCATGTCCTGCAAGTGGCGCCTCCATAACTGACGATGTGTCACCCGCATCCGGGATATATTGTAACACTATTATAATAATCATTATAATTATTTAATTCATGTTATTACAATATTAATAATTTTAATTCATGTTCATACTATATTGTTTTCATGTTTTATGTTTTATGTTTTACTATTTTGTAACACTTTTTTTCCACTGGAAAAATCAGTAACTTTCATTATAGTTTTGAAAATTACATAAGCAGATGCCCATGGCATTACTGTATCGGTCAATCCTATAATAACAGGAAGCATAAAAAAAGAAAAAAACACTGAATAGCAGGTGAAATAATCCTGTGAGAACAGGTTCAACATAATAACAGAGAGAGTAAAAAATAAAAAATGTTCCAGCAAGCTTATTCTTTTCTTCCTTTCTTCTTCTCTACCCGGCGCCATCCTCCCGAATCGACTGTGGGTGTAGTTGTAGCCAGCTGGTTTTCCATGGTATTCATTTGTTGTTCTTTGTCTGATTCTGAGCCCTCCGAGCTATGGGTTCTCTTTATGCCACTAACTTCCATTTGCAGCTCTTGATGTAGATCTGTAATAATCAGCCCCGAATGAGTAGAAAGGTTTTTTGCTTCCTGAGATTGTTTCTATCCCTTTTGTGGTTCTGGTTCCATGTGGTTCTCTGGTGGGTCCTCCTTGATGTCCTCTTCTTCCAATGGCTCTGTGTGTTGCCAGCCTTTGGGTTTTTGTTTTTGTTTCTTAATATTCCTAGAGTCCTTTTGAGCTGATGGACATCCATTTTGGAGATGCCCAGTCTGCAAACAGTTCCTGCATCGGAATGTTGTGTTTTCGTAGTCGAGCTGTTGATTCCATTGGGTATTGTTGAAGTTTAGCGTGATGTGGTCTGGTAGCCCCTGACTCAGATCCACTTCTACACATATTCTGGCGAATGTGAAGATACCCCTGGCTGCTCTGTCTTCATCCTTTTTTAGGAATTTCCCTAGAGAATTCCCAATGGCGATTAGCACTTTATGATGCCAGAAGTGCAATGGGAGTCCGTGAAGCCTCACCCATACAGGCATGGTTGAGACTATCATTGTATTAGCATCAAATTCCGGGAACCAGGGGGTAGTAAAGAGGCCAGCATTGCCCCAGAACCATGGCCCCTGTTTGATAATACTGTCTCTTTCTTGTTCTGTATCAAATCTAACTATGAAAAACCCCTTAGGGCAGAGGTAAATTTCGCAGTTAGGTGACCATGTTGTGTAGATCCATTGATGTAGGGCATCTGATTTTGGCCAAAATCCATTGAATCTGCATATGACTGCAGTATTTGATAAATCAGTATATAGGTTAATTACCTCTGGTATAGATACCTGTAGAGTTGGTGATTCTGGTTTTTGCTCGATGATGTAGGGTCCTGGCTGTTCTGAATCTGGTGCTGCTTTGCTTCCCCTTTTTTCTTCCTTTCCTTTTACTGCGTCCCGAAAGGATCCTGTGTTTTTAGAGCTGGTACCAGGGCATCCGCCACGCAGTCGGAGGGTTAGGTTTATGGTTGAATCATTAGCTATACCATAATGCTGCAGGGTTTTGTTGTCTTGCAGATCGAAACCTGAATAAATGAGGTTTTGTAAGCGTTCTGGTATTCCATGGTGGCCCTGTATTTCCTTTTTTAACTCCTGGATGCTTGATGCCTTCCTGAGTCGCATGCAGTAGTGCTTTCCTTCAAGCGATTTGACGAAGATCTGAATCAGATCTGCATTTGTATGGGATAGATCGGTGCTGTGGATCCTTTGTTTTGCCAGATCTATACCTCTGCGCAATGGATCGCTCCTGAACACGCTCTCTGCTATGGCTAGGTCCTGTTCTTTGCCTTTTTGATCTAGATCTGGCAAAACCCCAAGTTGTTTTTTCCTGGATCGCTTCAGATCTGATAGATCCGCCTTTTTATTCCAGCCCTTTTCCAGATCTGAAGTGCCGATGTCCAGAACGCGATCTCTGCTGAGGAGATCTCCCACAAGCCTATCGGTGACTGCTGGCCTTCTGACAAAGAGAAACTGCAAGAAGAGAAGAGCCCGGATCTGCAAAAATGTTAGCAGGGAATCCGGATCGAGGGCCCTCCTGTGGATATCTCTCATTTGTCTATCATTTTCTGCTTTCCCTCTGACAAAAAGAGGCATTATGAAGGAAAAATCTCGGATCTGCAGAAAAATAAACAGAGGTATCGCCAGGTTCCATTTGATCGGTTCCATACTCCCCATCCGAAACTTTTTTTCAGTTCTGCCTTTTATATACGACCCGAGACCATCATATCGGCTCCATAACCAGCCATTGACGGGGGCGGTGTTGTTATCCATGAACAGAGCGATTGGGCAGGAGCCGCCATCACCAACCCGCGGCCAGGAACAGGGGACCGTCCCCGGAACTTGCACACTGTTGGGCAGGGCGTGAAAGACCCTTTCGGCGAAAAATACCATCCGATACCGAAGAAAGGTAGCAGTATATGGGTGCCCATCCGTCAAGCCTCGAGTCGATCTGCACCAGAGGACAGAGTTTGGATCTGCGGCAGCGGCGCTGTAGCATCGTCCTAAAACCCTAGAGCCAAGGGCGACCTCCATCTTTTTCCTTCTTCTATGACGATTGTTGTTAGTTGAACTCCAAGGGGGCTATTTTGTAACACTATTATACTAATCATTATCATTATTTAATTCATGTTATTACTATATTGTTTGTTTGTTTTATGTTTTATGTTTTACTATATTGTTTTATGTTTTATGTTTTACTATATTGTTTGTTTGTTTTATGTTTTATGTTATACTATTTTTTAACCATATTTTGTGAGATTATTATACTAATAATTATAATTATTTAATTCATGTTCTTACTATATTAATAATTTTAATTCATGCTATTACTATATTGTGTGTTTGTTTTATGTTTTATGTTTTATGTTTTACTATATTGTAACACTATTTTGTAACACTATCATCCTAATCATTATAATTATTAATTCATGTTATTACTATATTGTTTGTTTATTTTATGTTTTATGTTTTACTATTTTGTAACACTATTATACTAATCGTTATCATTATTTAACTCATGTTATTACTATATCAATAATTTTAATTCATGTTATTACTATATTAATAATTTTAATTCATGTTACTCCTATATTATTTGTTTGTTTTATGTTTTACTATATTGTAACACCATTTTGTAAGACTATTATACTTATCATTATCATTATTAAATTTATGTTATTACTATAATAATAATTTTAATTCATGTTTTTGCTATATTGTTCGTTTGTTTTATGTTTTACTATATTGTAACACTATTATACTAATGATTATCATTATTTTGCTCATTTTATTACTATATTAATAGTTCCAATTCATTTTATTACTATACTGTTTGTTTGTTTTAGGTTTTATGTTTTACTATTTTGTAACACTATTAGAATAATGATTATCATTATTTAGATCATGTTATTACTTTACTAATAATTTTAATTCATATTATTACTATATTGCTTGTTTATTTTATGTTTTATGTTTTACTATATTCTAACACTATTATACTAATCATTATAATTCTTTAATTCATGTTATTACTATATTGTTTGTTTGTTTTATGTTTTATGTTTTACTATATTGTAACACTATTATACTAATCATTATAATTATTTCATTCATGTTATTACTATATTTTTTGTTTGTTTTATGTTTTATGTTTTACTATTTTGTAACACTATTATAGTAATCGTTATCATTCTTTTTATTCATGTTATTACTACATTGTTTGTTTGTTTTATCTTTTAATTTTTACTATATTCTAACACTATTTTGTAACGCTATTATACTAATCATTATCATTATTTACTTCATGTTATTACTATATTGATAATTTTAATTCATGTTATTACTATATTGTTTGTTTGTTTTATGTTTTATGTTTTATGTGTTACTATTTTGTAACACTATTTTGTACCACTATTACACTAATAGATATCATTATTTAATTCATGTTATTACTATATTAATAATTTTAATTCATGTAACACTATTTTCTAATGCTATTTATGTTTTATGTTTTACTATTTTGTAACACTATTATACTAATCAATATAATTATTTAATTCATGCTATTACAATATCAATAATTTTAACTAATGTTATTATTATATTGTTTGTTTGTTTTATGTTTTATCTTTTACTATTTTGTAACACTATTATAGTAATCATTATCATTATTCAATTCATTTTATTACTATATTAATAATTTAATTCATGTTATTACTATCTTAATAATCTTAATTCATGTTATTACTATATTGATAATTTTAATTGATGTTATTACTATATTGTTTGTTTGTTTTATGTTTTATGTTTTACGATTTTGTAACACTATTATACTAATCATTATCATTATTTAATTCATGTTATTATTATATTAATAGTTTTAATTCGTATTATTACTATATTGTTTATTTGTTTTATGTTTTATGTTTCACTATTTTGTAACACTATTATACTGATCATTATCATTATTTAATTCATGTTATTATTAAATTAATAATTTTAATTCATATTATTACTATATTGCTTATTTGTTTTATGTTTTATGTTTTACTATTTTGTAACACGATTATACTAATCATTATCATTATTTAATTCATGTTATTACTATATTGATAATTTTAATTCATCAATTCTACCCTCTATAAGAAGAAGAATATAGATAAAACTAACCCTTACAATGGTTTAGAGAATGATATTTCTAGCCTAAGGAATGATGGGAATGTACTTTCAATAGGTGACTTTAATGCTCGAACTTCAAACAGCCAAGCTATTATTCTAAGAAATCATTCCAACCCTAATCCTCTTTGGTTAGACGAAAACCCTACCCTTGCTAGTAGGTACAAAAGGAGCTCTAAAGACCATGGGGAAAATGTGTTTGGGTTGGAGATAGTCAAGCTCTGTAGTGCTCAGGATCTGATAAACTGCAACGGTCTAAAACTGTAATGGGGTAATTAATACTATTATAGGGACCGAACATGCCCCTCTACTTCAAAAAAGTGTTGTCCTCAACGCTTGAATCAACCACTATATTTTTTGTTTGTTCTATGCTTCCATTTTACTACATTGTAACACTATTATGCTAATCATTATCATTATTTAATTCATGTTATTACTATATTAATAATTTTAATTCATGTTATTACTATATTGCTTGTTTTTTTTATGTTTTACTATATTGTAACACTATTTTGTAACACTATTATACTAATCATTATCATTATTTAATTCATGTTATTAATATATTTTTTATTTGTTTATGTTTTAATGTTTCACTTTTTGGTATAATATTGTTGGTAGGACTATTATATCAATCATTAATATATTTACTTAATTCATGTTATACTAATATAATAAATTTAAATCCCTGTTCTACTAATGGTTTTGTTTGCTTATGTTTTACTATTTTGTAACACTATTACACTAATCATTATTATTATTTAATAAGTGTTATTACTATATTGTTTGTTTGTTTTATGTTTTACTATTTTGTAACACTATTTATGTTTTATGTTTTACTATATTGTAACACTATTTATGTTTTATTTTTAACTATTTTGTAAGACTACTATACTAATTATTATAATTATTTAATTCATGTTATTACTATATTAATAATTTTATTTCATGTTACCACTGTATTGTTTGCTTATTTTATGTTTTATGTTTTACTATTACGTTACACTATTTTGTAACACTATTATACTAATCATTATCATT
>APFE030790281.1:37665-56138 GCA_000404065.3 Pinus taeda
CCTACTCGGTTGTTCTACTTTCAAGACACTTTCGAGGAGCTCCCATCCTAGAGCTTAAGATAGACTTCATTAGATCATCAAATAGAGAAACTCTAAGAAGGCCCAATGCCATAGAAAAACTACCTTAGCATAAAGTACCACTCTCCAAGCTCTACCATGAAACCAATATTCTATTTGCAATTTCTTCCTCCTAGCCTTGTGTTAGCAAAGATGGGTCTCCTCAATCTAAGGCTCCATCCTAGGATTACGAAGTCAACCTCCATAAACCCCATGCAATATCCTAATGACTCTCTCAAACAATGCATCAGATCCTTCACAATGATTGAGGGCTCGCATGACGACACCTCTCCTCTCCCCTCCCCTCTCTTCCAACCTCAACTTCTAGTTCCATAACCACTTAACATGTTCTTATGGAGATTTCACTATATATTCATTGTTTGTCTTTGTCGTTCTCTTTCTTGGAATATATTAGCTTCTTGTAGTTCTGTTATTAAACATTTCCATGGTGTTATCATGGTAGCTATAACAGTTGCCTTTGCATTCGCACAAAAAATGACATTGGAAGTACTCTTTTAGTCCCACTGACTTAATATTCATGATCATTCATTAGAGAATGAGAAAATTATCCATCTTATATTATCATGGCATCATATAAATGCTGGAAAAAGGAAATAAGTAATAAGAACCCTACCATACTAGTATGAAAATAATTATTCTTTAAATTTTTTTTTTTTGGGGGGATCTTATTATGGTGCCTAAAGATTGAAGAAAGGAAAAGGGAATTATAGTGTGCACACATGTATATAAAAGTGGGGTGCATTCTAAAGCCTCACTAAATATGTAGGTGATTGATAACATTATTTGTATTTGCGATGATAGTTTTCACACAGGTATATAAAAGTGGGGTACATTCTAAATCTTGACTGAATATGTAGGTTATTGATAACTCTATCTATATTTCTAGAGAGAGAGAGTGTGTTTTCAATTCATATCCTACTTGTATATCCACGAGACATTTTTTAGTCCCAGCTCAAGTCAAGATTGAATTGGGTTCAGATTAAAGAAATGCTAAAATTAAGTATCATTAAATTATCCTATGTAGGATTTGATATATATGGAAGCATTTTGTTTATTTTAATCCTTGCATGATACAATCCAAGAGTTTGTGAGGAGAAATGGGTACCTTGTAATGAGACCATAGAAGTGTTGGTGATGATTGACATGTTTCTAAATAAGCCAGTTAGGTCGAATATTCTTGAATCCTCATCAGAGACATTACCACACCCATTGCTACATCTCACACTAACATTGTTTGGCAACATTACTTACACTAAAATTTCATTCGAGGAAATAGAAAAAGATTCACAAAACACCCAGAAGCCTATCATGACTAATTTTAACCATTGATGTATGAATTTGAATGTCTCAGTGGCAAATAAATATAATTAGGTAATATCATGAATATGTGTGTGCTATTTTAAATAACCATGCTTATGCCTCCTCAAAACAAGCTTGAGAACGACATAAATTTACATGGTCTTCCTTGATCCTAGCCTTGCACCTCGCCAACACTTCTCCAGTATATTTCAATACGAGGGAAAAATATTTCTACAAGCTTTTGGATATCTCTAGAATATACAAAGCATGTCACTCCAACTTCAATTAGAGAAATGTAGGGAATACTGAGAATTGCACTGGGATGTCTACAATTTTTGTTAAGAAACTGCATGCGTACCACACATTTGATCGCTCTCCTTCTATATAATTTTTGCAAACATGATTGTTGTCACAACAAGACCTTTAAATCAACCAAAATAATCAGTTTGATAACAACACATCTCAGTAACAATAATGAAAGGAAAAGAGGACTGAGGAAAATACCATAGGCATGACCAATGATATTTTTATATCTAAAGTCGATGGTGAGTGCCAAGTAGACGCACATGAGAATCTAGTTTATTTATGTAATGTATATTTTGCCATACATCAGCGTTTGAGGTGTGCATGACTTACACCCGTGGAAGACAAATCAAAGATGAGTATAGATTCATTGTTGGAAAGGTATATGAGATGGTTGCCTGACTTCCCACTATTGCTGCCAACTTAGCCACTATGAAGCCTGGCCATAATTCAACTTTTGCATATAATTCATTCTTAGATTAACACTCATACAAGTGTCGTAGTTCTGGATTCAGAATTCTTGTTGGAAAAGAAACTTTGGAAGTGTTGATGACCCCAATACGACCAAATTGTTTTCAAAAATCTACAAGCTCTCCAGTTCAGTGAAAAAGCATATTCTATGCTCCTTTGTTACATAAAATACAACTTCCCAACTTTTCAATATCTTCAAGGCATAATGGACTTATATGCTATCTCAATGAAAATGTGCTCACCTAGTATCAACATATAGAAGTTTCTCTGTATGTCCTCTTTTTGTAAATGGAACCTCCGCCATGTAGGAGAGAATCAAACAAGGATAGATAACTCCTATTAAAACTATCTTCCATTACATACCATATTTTAAATTGATTATTTCCTGTTTGATTTAAGTGTCGTGGAACCAAATAAATTTGCTCACCTTGATTGACAACTGTGAGAAGTGTCCTAAATCAACAAACATAGACTCGTCACCTATCAATCATCCTTGATATTCTTCAATATAATCACAGAAAATAAAATTTCTTTGGTAATTAAGAGCTAAAGAACTTTTGGTTTCATCTATAGTGCCATCCATTTGTTCAAATTCTTTTTATTTCGATGTTTAGTAGGTTGATCGTCACCCCTCTCTATCTGTCATGTAAGGGTTGTTGTCCTTGGGGCTAAGTCATTGCCATCTTGTTGGTTGTTTTCTTGCGGGGTGATGTGGGTGGTGATATGCTGAAGTTTTAACCAATGGTGTCTTTTTCCTTAATTAACCACCTAATGGAGCCTGATTGGTAGCTGGTACATCTTGTGGTGCCTGTTGTTGTTTCTTATCTTCCAATATTACTTCAACCGTTGAGTCCTCATCTGATGTATCATTACCTGTAACATTTTCTGCTTCAACCTCCTTGGATTCTCCTTGTTTTTCTGGTACTTGGTTTGATTTTTTTGTTTGGTTGTCAACCATTAAAGGCTTATCATCTGATGTGTCAGTGTCATTAGAGCTTTATGCTTCTGCCTCCATTGTCTTTGCTTGTGTCTTAATATAAATATCCTGCAATGTTATATTCTTCTTTTTATACCAGAGTTTCATGAATTTCTTCTGCACATTAATATTAATAGTACCCACAGATTCCATCCAAGGATATCTTAAAACAACATCCATGTTATCCATGTCTGAAATATAAAAATCACAATGCAACACATACTTATCCATAAAATGCCTCAAATCTTTATAAACATGGACATCCTCATCATCAACCTGTGTGTTTTCAATGTGTTTAGTTGAAACTTGCAATTTTTTGCCAAATTAACATTGATAAAATTATGCTTAGAGCTAGGATTTATAGACACAATGATATACTCCTTCTCAATACATCCATGTACCTACAATAAGGAGATATCAACGGAAAATAACCCTTTAGGTTTCTTGGTTTCCTTCTTTCCTGTAAAAACAAAATCTTTGCTAGGTTGTGTGCCTGTCTGTCTGAGCTTAGTGAGAGGATCCAAAAAGATTAGATTTAGGGTCAAAGCAGTCACAAATGGATGTTGTGGACATCTGCCAAGTAATTGTCCTTGGATAGCATTTAGAATGTGACTGCCACCATCGCCATCTTTCTTGATCCAAGTAAATGGCTGCCAGACGTAGTTTATTTTCATCATCTATGATTTGATTCAAAGTGAAATATTGCTTCATTTGTGCCAACCATGTTGCCATATTAGAGCCATAGAATTTGTCCATCTTCATCGAATTTCGATCTAGGCATTGGAATTTCAGATTTGCACTGCAGCTGTCTCGCCTTTGCAAAAATTTCTAAAAAAGAGCTTATTTTAAATCAGCGATATCTACCTCATCTGTACACTGATTCGGCCAATTTTTTTTTTTGAAATTATGTATATTTTCACCAATAAGTCAGATCTACAATTAGATTATGCAAATATTTCCCCAGAACATATAGATCTGATCTGAAAACTCGCCTCCCTGAAAAATGTTTGCAACACAGTTGATTTTTAAATTAGCGACATCTCTCTCATCTAGACACCGATTCGATCGATATTTTTTTTGAAATTGGGTATTTTTTCACAAAGAATTCATATCTACAATTATATTCTACAAATATTTTTCCAGAACGTATAGATCTGATCTGCAAACTTGCCACCTCGAAAAATGTCTACAACACAGCTGATTTTTAAATCAGTGATATCTCCCTCATCTGGACTTCGATTCAGCCGATTGTTTTTTTTCAAACTCGGTATTTTTTCACCAAAAACTCATATTTGCAATTAGATTCTATAGATTTTACACCAGAATGTACAGATCTCATCTACAAACTCGCCACCCTGAAAAATGTCTGCAACACAGTTGATTTTTAAATCAATGATATCTCCCTCATCCGGACTCCGATTCGGCCGATTTGTTGTTTTTTTGACAACCTAGATCTGTAATTAGATTTTGCATATTTTGCACCCGAACATACATATCTAATCCGCAAACTCGCCACCCCTAAAAATGTCTGCAACACAGCTGATTTTTAAATCAGCGATATCTCCCTCATCCGGACTCCGATTCGGCCGATATTTTTTTCAAATTGGGTAGTTTTTTTGAAAAGAACCTAGATCTGCAATTATGTTCTGCAAATATTTCACCAAAGCATATAGATCTGATCTTTAAAGTCGCCGCCCCAAAATTCCCATATAGGACTCTTTTCGAATGGATATGATTATTTATGTAAAATATTTAGTACTCCACAAAAAAAGGTAGGGCAACACCATACATTCACTCCTTAATGAAGGAGAACACTCCACAAGCCATACGCCTATTCATACAATAATCCTTGACCTCTGTCAATGGGGAGTCTCTAGTCTCTATATAGGCCTCATACATATAATACCATGAGTCATTACCATGGTTCCCTCAATACCATCTATCTAATACCATAAGCTTATTACATTATTGCTAACTACTTATGGTCCCTTACATGATATGGGTTAACCACCTTATTTATTACTATGTCCCATCCCATTATTACATTATTCCCTTGAGTACGTCCCTCTGTACCCCATATTATCCCCCTTATGTATACTACATGATTCAATTATATTAGCATCCACTCTCTCAAATTTGTTTTTTGTAGAGTACTAAATATTATACATAAATAATCATATCCATTTGAAAAGAGTCCTATATGAGAATTTTGTAAACTTTGACAATCATTTGCTAAAAACATTAATTTAAATTTCTAAAGATTTTGTAAGACATACTAATAAGCTGGACTTGCTTGGATCATTTTCTCATAGGTGATTTATAGAAAGTTAAAAAAAAAGGACAAATCTATAACGCAAAAGACTATGCCTCTTAGAAAGGATATTAAACATGTAGTAGGGTTAGATGGCTTTGAAAACCTTAGCCACAAATTTAACAAAGGGCATTGTACCTGTAGAATCGGTAAGCCTTTTTTTACTTATAACACTCATCTTGAAATAACCCTAGCGCCTGAAAAATGGAGTAAGGATTAATTAACCTCAACTCAAGGTAAAAAAATTGAGACAAAATCGACAACCTTAAAGGTAAAAAAAAAAAACTTACCCGTTAAAGCAAATAGGAGGCATAGGGACACAACAAATCGCATGGATTTGCATGAGAGAATGTGAAGAATGGTTTTGCCTCCAGAACATTGTTTAACCAATATAAATATGAAATCTTTTGTTTCAGTCGTGGAGCCAAAGACATTTGCTCACCTTAATTCACAATTCTGAGAAGTGTGCCAAATCAGAAAACATAGCCTCGACTCCTGTCTACCATGACTAATACTCTTCAATATAATCACACGAAATAATGTTTCTTATGTAATTAATAACTAAAGAGTTTTTGTATTCAGTTGTAGTGTCATCCATTTGTTCAGAAAAAAGGCAAACCTATAATGCAAAGGAAAATGCCTCTCTTTGAAAACCTTAAAGAGGGAAACCTGTAATGCAAAGGACTATGCCTCTAAGAAACTCTGAGCCATCTACTATGTTCTTTTGAAGGAAACTAAACATGTATTAGGGTGATATGGGTTTGAAAATTTATACAACCTTAAACGAAAATAAATAACATATGAGTTAAACTTGTAGATAAGAGGCATAGAGAAGCAATGCATGGCATGGGTTTTCACAGTAGAATGGGTTCAAATGGGTTTGTGTCCAGAACCTTGATTAACTAGCATAATGGGTATGGGAACAACCACCTCAGAAACCCTTCCAACTACTTTCAATCCAATGATTTGACATTCTCCAATAGTCTAACATATAATCCAATGGTTCAAAATGATGACAGGTGTGAAATACTTCTCAAAGGGATTGTCTTACGACATAAATATACATATCACATTAAAATATATAACATATAAATAGTACTTATAAATTAACATCTATTTTACCATATAAATTAAAATAATATATGACATATAAATATTACTTAAAAATTAACATCCATTTCAACATATAAATTAAAATAATGATTGCATAAACATCTTTAAATTTAATTAATAAGTGATAAAATTTAGCCACTATGAATCCTGGCCATAATTCAACTTTTGCATATAATTCATTCTTAGATTAACACTCATACAAGTGTCCTAGTTTTGGATTCAAAATTCTTGTTGGAAAAGAAAATTTGGAAGTGTTGATGACCCCAATATGACCAAATTATTTTCAAAAATCTACAAGTCTCTCTAGTTCAGTGAAAAAACATATTCTATGCTCCTTTGTTATATAAAATACAACTTTCCATCTGTTCAATATCTTCAGGGCGATAATGGGCTTATATGCTATCTCGATGAAAATGTGCTCACCTAGTATCAACATATAGAAGTTGCTTTGTATGTCCTCTTTGTGTTGGGAAATAAATGCATCCTCCCCCATGTAGGGGAGAATTAAACAGGGATAGACAACTCCTATGAAAACTATCTTCCATTACATACCATATTTTAAATTGATTATTTCTTGCTGGATTTAAGTGTTGTGGAACCAAATACATTTACCATATAAATTAAAATAATGATTGAATAAACATCTTTAAATTTAATTAATAAGTGATAAAAAATTAGTATTTTACAATACAACAAGGTTTTTATTCATGAATATTTACCATGGATATTATTAACTTCTAAATAGGTTTTCTTACAATAGCATGGGCCAATCCCATGTCTTATCAATACCACATGCCCAAAAACCATAACTTATTTCAAAATCAAAATATTTTGCAAATACTTTATTTTAATTTAATTTTATAACATTTTTTAATTAAATCTAAAATGAAAAAGGTTATAATTACTATTGAAGTATATCTAAACCCTCCATCCTCACGAGTAATAAAAATATTCCCATAGATAATAAATCGAAGATAGTTGCATTTTAACCAAGGATCCAAGTAGAGAGAGAAAACAAAGTGACTAGCAATGATAGAGAGGAAAAATTGTGCATGATTCTTTTAATTTTTTTATTATTGTATTTTCTTTGACATGATTGATCCAAAATATAGATTTAATATTTTACAATCAATTATATATTTTTTTAATTTAGATACTTTTTTAAATACAATACAATAGGATCATATTTAAGAGGGACAGTGAGATGGAGGGGGAATAGAGTGGGGGGAAGAGTCACATGCATTGATTTTAGTCTACGTGTTGATTTCTAATCCTATTTGATTGTTTGCACTTGATGCATTGATTTTAGTGTACATGTTGATTTCTGATTTGATGCAACTAGATGTATGATTCACATTAATTTCGAAGTAATTAGATTAATAATGTGCATTTATTTCAATGTAATCTCATCTCTTCCCCCTCCATCTATGTCTCTATCTCCAATTTTCTCTCCTTATTTATCTCTCTATATCACCCCCAAACATACACACTCTCTCCACATCTATCTATATATCTCTCTCCCTCCTTTTTCCACTCCCTTTCTCTCTCAACACTTCTCGCTCATATCTATGTCTCTTCCTCACCCCCAAAACATGCAAACTCTCTCTCAGTGTGTACACATAAACATTATTCATGAAGTGAATTGATTTGTTTGTTACAGTAATTCAACCATAAATACAATACTTGAATTTTCATCTTAAATAAAATGTTCTCTTACCCAAAATGTCTTCTTCTTAAAACTATAAATTCTTTGTAATTTTCTATATTCTTATTATTCAAAGCTTCTATTGTTCAACATTCTTACATTGTCACTTTGCACTTAAACATTTTATTTCATCATTTTTCATCATTCATGTTACTAAGAGTCTCTCTCACATTAACAAACTGAGGTAACTAAACAAAGTTAAAGTTAAGACCAAATTAATATTAGACATATTTATCATATTTAAAAT
Organism: Pinus taeda; assembly: GCA_000404065.3. Lineage (NCBI taxonomy): Eukaryota > Viridiplantae > Streptophyta > Pinopsida > Pinales > Pinaceae > Pinus > Pinus taeda. The sequence goes on from APFE030790281.1 coordinate 46,169, forward strand.
AATCAAAATAATTATATGCTCAACAAATTTTGTATGACTCCACACTACTGAAACCAGCCTATATCCATCTTAACCTCAGATCTATCAAGATCCTAGAGGGATCAAATCTCTCAAGGTGCAAACATTTCCTCAAGTTTTACACTCAAAGAAAAGGTTTTCACCTCCAGATATTTGATCTCTCTCGGGGCTTGATAGATCCTGGGTTAAGATGGATTTAAGCTAGTTTACAGAACTAAATCATCCTGAAGCACTAGATAAGTAAGAACTTCTCATCAAATCATTATGAAAGTCTAATCAAGCATATAATCCAAATCCTTCATCAAATCATTATCAAATTCTAATCAAGCATGTAATCTAAATCCTTGATCCAAATCGATGGATCCATAGATGACGAGTATTATGCAAAAAAATATTATTTTGTTTTGACATTCAAAGGTTTAGTTGTTGCATGTGTATTTTCACTTATGTTTCTTGCAAATTAAAAACTAAAAAATCAATTATATTTTTGTGAATTAAAAACTACAAAATCAACTATGCTACTATGTTGCCTATACATCCATGTTCTATAATTTCTACTTCATTACATATAAAGAATATTAATTATTAATTTATTTTATAAAAGGATAAAAGAGTTTTGTTTTTTACTCAATTAAACAAAAGATTTATCCAATGTAAATATGGAAACATGTTTTACAATCTTTAAAATCTAAATTAACACTTAGGCCTCTACTGTTCATATTTTTTGTAATTCACGTCTCAAAAATCTTTATTTCCAGTTTTAAAATCTAATTTGGAAATAATCCTTCAGATCATTTAAGGAAATTGAATTAAGACGCGAACACTCTTCCTTTCCTAAATTTACATGTAGTTCCAGCTAATGTCTTAGTGCGATGCACATAGCTATGTTTATGGTAATAATGGTGGGATTTGAGATCAGTGACTACCGAAGATTGCACCAGTATTTCACTCAAAAGCATTAAACTCTAATGTATGTAGGGTTCTTCAAATTTAATCCATCATCTATCTCGAATTTGAATTTGCTTAGAGAATTATTCTGTGGTTTTCGATGTTTAATAATTCTAGATATATTTAAGTGTCATTTCTGCTTTAGAATTACATTGATTCTCGTAAAACAAAGAAGCTCGCTTGCAGTTTAGCTGAGCCATGAAGATCTCTAGTTTAAGAATTGACTTCATCAAACCGCTGATCCGATCAGTTCTCCAAACCCGATAAGGCTATAAATGACCCCTATAATATTTCACATCGGGAACTCAGTTCCAATTGTGTTTTGCACTAATTTTCAGTGTAAAATGGATTTTGGGTTGCGTGACTTAATCTCCATAAAGAATTCCGTTGATGCAATGTTTTGCCTTCCTCTTTAGCAAAATCATCTCGACCGTTGATCCATGTGATCAAACGGCTCCTATGCACTTAATAACTTACTGCATCGCTCTTCTTTTTACTTAGTTTTTTTCCACTAAGTCTTCAATTTCCCATGGTTTAGCTTCTCCTCTAAGGGTTTCTTCAAAGGTTCCAAGTCTCGATTATAAAGTTTATATTATGTTTTCAAACTCATTCGAATGAGTTAAAACTAATGGAATGAGTTAAAAGTAGGGTGATAGGTTAGTTTATTTTTTGAATAGTTTAAAATATTTAATATTTAATATATTAAATTAATTAATATATAATATTTAATTAATTTAATTAAAATAAATTTAAATATTATTTAGATTATTCTTAATTAATTAGTTATAAATAGTTTAGTATTTAATTAATTTATAAATAATTAATTATATTAATTAATTAGATTAATTTGTTAATTATATTAGTTAATAACAACTTATTAAATTATTAGTTTAGTTCATAATTAACAATTAAATTAGAACTAATTATTAGATAATTAGAGTCTAATTTAGGATTAGATTTTTTATTAAAAATTCCAATTTTTAGCCCAGCAACAAAAATTCCAGATTTATGCCAGATTTGACTCATCAACTTTGGAAGCTCATAGACTGAATTTTACTTGGCCAAATGAGGCCCATGACAGCTCGTTGGAAAGATAAAATCAAGGAGAACATTTCTGAAGAGGAGGTTTCACTAATAGATTTGGTCATTAATTGGGTCAAAAATCATGCAGAAAATCAAGATTTGAATTTCTAAAACAAAATCAAATTTCTAATTTATTTTCTGCATTTTCATTTGTCCAAGTCTTTTCTAATTGCAGATCCATTCATCAATAACACCCTTGGCCAATTAAACCAAATTGTTTCACTTACAATTATTCTCTAACCTCAGTTTTGTTCTAATACAAATCTGTTGTGATTACAAATCTTCTCTGATACCACTAATGGTGCAAGGTTACCCCCACACATACCCACAAATTGCATAAGAGTGCATAAACACAAGTATCCCAGGTATTTGACTCACAAAGGAGTCAAAATTTCATATTTATATATGGTTAAGGCCCTTCACCACCAATTCCTTTGTATAGGAACCCAATCACCCCACCAAAACCTCTCTATCGGAACCTTTAACTAGATCTCAAGCCTTTGTATAAGACTTTATTAAAGTCTTCATTCATAATCCTTCTATCGGGATTTAAAAACCCTTCAACACCTTTTCATAATGTTATAAATGCATAAGCGCATATATATCAACCACCCCTCTTAAAGCTTGGTTAATATATATATTTATACACAATAACCTTCATTTGTGCAATTTCCTTATAAATACGTTTACAAAGAAAACCTATGCAAATATACCCCTTTCTGCTTTCTGTACAGCTTCGGCACAAATTTTGAGGTTTAACCTGATCGCAATCACTATCGGCTATTTCCCCTGGCCTTACCACATATGTAGTTCATCACCCCTCTGACTCCGATATGTGACTATCCGAGTCGTTAATTATATGTTCAAGCTTTTAAACACTCACACAACTCTTTAACAATATACAAAGGATTTACCTTAACCTTCTGCCTGAACCAATATAAAGCGGACTTCAAAGCTTATACACTGTAGCTCAAAGTGATGTTGGGTCTGCTCATCCATTGGGCCTTTACATTATCACAAGCCTCTTTCCAACGCCAATTCCCGATCTTGCTATGCCTTCGATCGCCGATTAGCGCTTAATCTCTTTCGGTGTATCAACGTTCCTTCACACTGGGCCTTGACTTCTTCAAACTACCGATCTGACTAGCTCTCTAGGCCCGATAAGGCTATAAATTGGCCCCTATAATATTTCACATCTGGAACTCAGCTCCAACTGTGTTTTGCACTAATTTTCTGTGTAAACTGGATTTTGGGTTGCAAGACCTAATCTCCATAAAGAATTCTGCTGATGCAATGTTTCGCCTTCCTCTTTAGCGAAATCATTTGGACCGTTGATCCATGTGATCAAATGGCTCTTGTGCACTTGATAACTTATTGCATCACTCTTTTGTTTGCTTAGCTTTTTTCGACTAAGTCTTTAGCTTCCCATGGTTTAGCTTCTCCTCAAAGGGTTTCTTCAAAGGTTCTAGGTCTTCTGTTTCTGCCGCTTAACTACTCTTCTAAACTCAACTTCTCGAGCTCTCAACTTCTCTTCCTCTCCAGATCACTGCTGTTTCAATTGGATTTGATGATCACTTACAAATTTTCTAAATCATTCTCCTCTCTATGCTTCGCCTTGACTCTGCCTACATATAATTATTGCAGAATTCCAATTCATCACAATTTCAACACTTGAAATACACTTCTCTACGGTCGAAACCAAACTTTGTATTTATAAAAATACACAACGATTATAGTCTAAGACTCTCTATCTCTCATACAAGCCTAATCCTCAACTATTCGTGGCCTCTTTTCTTCTTTTCCTGCCTGTAGGCTTACAAATATTTATAGAACACGCAAGTTCATTGCACATATATTTATATGGAAACATTGGATCGGATCACTGTAAAGGATCCAATCACATCCTTTCCTCAAATATCTCAACTAAAGCCCTAAAGCTCGCTATAGAATACATATGGCAGATTACATTTAATTAATTCTTCTAGAGACTTATCCATTTCATCATTTAAGCTCTGTTTTAAGCAAAAAGTCCCCCTGTTTAGCTCAATGGTCCACGTCTGCTTTGGATTCCTTTGTTTGATTGGGGGGGTTAGATGCTCGTGCATCAATAGTGCAAGAATATTTAGACTATGGACAACCCCTATAATAACAAAAAACAAAATAATGTAGTTAGAATATTTTGTCTCTTTTAGCCTTCAGGGTTTACCTAGCACACAATTTGTCAAAAGCATAGACAATCAGTCCAACATAAAGAGATTAAAATATCAATACGATTGTGAACTATTGAATAGAAATTTAATCTGCTAAAGCATCAACAAGTCCAAAGCATTTAGAAAAATATATGCATGCCCTCAAGTTCCCCCTAGATTAGTTTTGTGTGGGCTCCAATCAGCTTTGGAGAAAGAGCAATCTTGACCTTCACCACTTAGATAGGATCTATCAAATTTCCCACTTGTGAGAGGCTAAGTCGAAGGATCTGCTAGCCTTTAAATGTTACATTTCTACAAGATCAAAGAGAAGTTTTAATGCCTCTGCTAGGATCTGAGTGGCTCCCTCTTCAAAAAATTTCATTATCCAAAATAGATATATTTAGCTCTTTTCTAATGGAGATTCTTAGGTATATAATCTATACATCAAAATCATCGGTGCATCTCTCTATCAAGAATCCTCTAATCCCCCGCTCGAAATCCCCCCTACTAGGTTGTTCTACTTTCAAGACACTTTAGAGGAGCTCCCATCGTAGAGCTTAAGATAGACTTCATTAGATCATCAAATAGAGAAACTCTAAGAAGGCCCAATGCTAGAGAAAAACTACCTTAGCATAAAATACCACTCTCCAAACTCTACCAGGAAACCAATATTCTATTTGCAGTTTCTTCCTCCTAGCCTTGTGTTAGCAAAGATGGGTCTCCTCAATCTAAGGCTCCTCCTAGGCTCCATCCTGGGATTACGAAGTCAACCTTGATAAACCCAATGCACTATCCTAATGACCCTCTGAGACAATGCATCAGATCCTTCACAATGATTGAGGGCTTGCATGTCGACACCTCTCCTCTCCCGTCCCCTCTCTTCTAGCCTTAACTTCTAGTTCCATAACCACTTGACATGTTCTTATGGAGATTTCACTATATATTCATTGTTTGTCTTTGTCATTGTCTTTCTTGGAATATATTAGTTTCTTGTAGTTCTATTATTAGACATTTCCATGTTGTTATCATGGTAGTTATAACAGTTTCCTTTGCATTCACACAACGAATGACATTGGAAGTACTCTTTTAGTCCCACTGACTTAATATCCATGATCATTCATTGGAGAATGAGAAAATTATCCATCTTATATTATCATGGCATCATATAAATGTTGGAAAAAGGAAATAAGTAATTAGAACCCTACCATACTAGTATGAAAATAATTATTCTTTAAAAACTTATTTTTCTTTTTAGGGGAGCTTATTATGGTGCCTAAAGATTGAAGAAAGGAAAAGGGAATTACAGTGTGCACACATGTATATAAAAGTGGGGTGCATTCTAAAGCCTCACTAAATATGTAGGTGATTGATAACTTTGTCTGTATTTCCGATGATAGTTTGCACACATGTCCTCTTCTCAAAGAGGCAAAATTTTAGTTGTGGCTTCAATGAACTCAAATCAGCTTAAGGGTTATTCTCTTGCCTGATCAGCAAGAAGAAGTGATTTTATATCCCTGTCTATTGGTAGTTAAAGATACATCATAAACTAATAGCAATAGGGAAAAGGTAACTTGACCTAGTTAAACCAGTCAGAGCCACTAATCCAAATGAAAAAGGAACTACTTGAAGGTCCAGACTGGGTGGTTATCCCCCAATGTTGTTTTAGCGATTTTTGAGGCATCAACATAAGGCTCAACAGTTTCAACTATTGACCCACATATCAACTCTTCATAGTGAACTTCATCTTCTTCTTCCACAATAACTTGTTCCTATGTTGTCACATATTCACACATCCATGCATTTTTATATTACTTATGCTGCAATAAATCGTTGCTTCTCTTATTTAAGAGACATTCTTCATCATCCTTTACTTCAAAGTTTTTATCTTCTAAAAGATACTTCCTTATACTTTAGATAGTTTCAACAGATTTCTCATCCTCTACAAAACACTCTTTTACTAATGTTCTTTCTCCCTCTACTATGTCTTTTGCATAGAATTCTTCCTTCTTAAAATATTTCAGTAGATGTCCTTCATTTCCCTTGATTGTATCAACAGCTTCCATGGCTATTTCTATTGTGCCTATCATCATGATGAACTGATGATCCTTTACTATGTTTTTAGCTAACATAGTTCTTTCTTCAAGCTTGCCTTCAGTATCTTATTGTTTACCTTCTCTAAGAACTATCATGGTCTCATCATCTGCATTATCATTCTCCTGCATTTGATTTTTATCACTAACATCAATCAAACTCATTTGATTATCTTTCTGAGACAATATTCCTTCATTCTTCATCAGAATAAGATCCTGATTCTTCATCTCCATGACAGCTTCTGTAGACTTAACCATAGACTTTTTCTTTTGTATCCAGTCAATCCTTCTCTTCTAAAAAGCTTTCTCGGTCACCTTTTGCTTCTATATCTTCATTACCTCTTAAGATATCTTCAAAAGGCTGCTTTCCTCCTCTATCTTCATGAACTTCTCACTTATCTGCAACAAGCCTCTACTACAACTAGTCCTCCTGGCTACAATCTTACCTCACTAAGCTCTCCTCACTTAATCTTTTGGTAAGCACGGGTCCTCTGTCTGGAACCTCCCATTTAGCAACACCTTTGCTCCTTCTAGGCTTCTACAATCTCTCACTCTCTCTTGAGAACACTTCAGTTTTCCTCTCTCTCCAATTTCTTGTTGGATTCTTCAGGTCCACTGCCACTTTTCTATCAGAGTATTCTCCTTACTCTGTCTTCAAGAACACATCTAGTTCCCTTCTCACAACTTCTCTTGTTGTCACCTGTGCATTAATATATAAACACACATTCTCAATTTAAAATAGAACATAACATATTACCTCTCTTTCAAGACCTCAGTATGATATTGTTTCACCCATTCTTCCTCTGCCTTGAATGGATTGTCCTCTGTTTTGTCTCCAAGTCCTCTTTCCTTCAGAACTTGCATTAAGCAATCTTGCTTTTTCTTTCGTTTAAGGAATCCTCTGTTCATGCCTATTCCAAGGCTCTGCTAGAACTACTACCCATCATCTCTGTGTATCTTCTTCTATCAAATTAGAATTTGATTCTCCTCTTGCCTACGTAAACATCTTTACACATAACTCTGCTTTTAATTCTTTCACATAGAATTTTTTTGTTGTGTAACCCCAACTGTTTCACTTACAATTCTGCTCTAACCTCAGTTCTGTTCTAATACAAATCTATTGTGATTACAAATCTGCTCTGTTACCACTAATGGTGCAAGGTTACCCCCACACATACCCACAAATTGCATAAGAGTGCATAAACACAACTATCCCAGGCATTTGACTCACAAAGGAGTCAAAATTTCATATTTATATATGGTTAAGGCCCTTCACCACCAGTTCCTTTGTATCAGAACCCAATCACCCCACCAAAACCTCTCTATCGGAACCTTTAACTAGATCTCAAGCCTTTGTATAAGACTTTATTAAAGTCTTCGTTCATAATCCTTCTATCGGGATTTAAAAACCCTTCAACACCTTTTCATAATGCTATAAACGCATAAGCACATATATATCAACCACCCCTCTTAAACCTTGGTTAATATATATATTTATACACAATAACCTTCATTCGTGCAATTTCCTTATAAATACGTTTACAAAGAAAAACTATGCAAATATACCCCTTTCCATTTTCCGTACAGCTTCAGCACGGATTTTGAGGTTTAACTTCATCGCAATCACTATCGGCTATTTCAACTGGCCTTACCACATATGTGGTTCATCACCCCTCTGACTCCGATATGTGACTATTGGAGTCATTAATTATATGTTCAAGCTTTTAAACACTCACACAACTCTTTAAAAATATACAAAGGATTTACCTTAACCTTCTGCCCGAACCAATATAAAGTGGACTTAAAAGCTTATACACTGTAACTCAAAGTGATGTTAGGTTTGTTCATCCATCGGGCCTTTACATTATCGCAAGCCTCTTTCCAATTCCAATTCTTGATCTTCCTATGCCTCTGATCGTCAATTAGCACTTCATCTCTTTCGGCGTATCGACGTTCCTTCACATTAGGCCTTGACTTCTTCAAACTACCGATCTGACCAGTTCTCTGGGCCCGATAAGGCTATCAATTGGCCCCTATAATATTTCACATCTGGAACTCAACTCGAACTCTGTTTTGCACTAATTTTCAGTGTAAACTAGATTTTGGGTTGCGAGACATAATCTCCATAAAGAATTCTGCTGATGCAATGTTTCGCCTTCCTCTTTAGCAAAATCATCTGGACCGTTGATCCATGTGATCAAATGGCTCTTGTGCACTTGATAACTTACTGCATCACTCTTTTGTTTGCTTAGTTTTTTTCCACTAAGTCTTCAGCTTCCCATGGTTTAGCTTCTCCTCAAAGGGTTTCTTCAAAGGTTTTGGGTCTTATGTTTCCACTGCTTAACTACTCTTCTAAACTCAACTTCTTGAGCTATCAACTTCTCTTCCTCTCCAGATCACTTCTCTGATGTTTCAATTGGATTTGATGATCACTTACAAATTTTCTAAATCATTCTCCTCTCTATGCTTCGCCTTGACTCTGCCTACATATAATTATTGCAGAGTTCCAATTCATAACAATTTCAACACTCGAAATACACTTCTCCAGGGTCGAAACCAAAATTTGCATTTATAAAAATACACAATGATTATAGACTAAGACTCTCTATATCTCATACAAGCCTGATCCTCAACTGTTCGTGGCCTCTTTTCTTCTTTTCCTGCCTGTAGGCTTACATATATTTATAGAACATGCAGGTTTATCGCACATATATTTATATGGAAACATTGGATCGGATCACTGTAAAGAATCCAATCACATCCTTTCCTCAAATCTCTCAACTAAGGCCCTAAAGCTTGCTATAGAATACATATGGCAGATTACATTTAATTAATTCTTCTAGAGACTTATCCATTCCATCATTTAAGCTTTGTTTTAAACAAAAAGTCCCCCTGTTTAGCTCAATGGTCAAGGTCTGCTTTGGATTCTTTTGTTTGATTGGGGGGGTTAGATGCTTCTGCATCAATAGTGCAAGAATATTTAGCCTATGGACAACCCCTATAATAATAAAAAACAAAATAATGTAGTTAGAATATTTTGTCTCTTTTAGCCTTCAGGGATTACCTGGCACACAATTTGTCAAAACCATAGACAATCAGTCCAACAGAAAGAGATTAAAAGATCAATAAGGTTGTGAACTATTAAATAGAAATTTAATCTGCTAAAGCATCAACAAGTCCAAAGCATTTGGAAAAATAGATGCATGCCCTCAAGTTCCCCCTAGATTAGTTTTGTGTGGGCTCCCATCAGCTTTGGATAAAGAGCAATCATGACCTCCATCACTTAGATAAGATCTATCAAATTTCCCACTTGTAAGAGGCTAAGTCGAAGGATCTGCTAGCCTTTAAATGTAACATTTCTACAAGATCAAAGAGAAGTTTTAATGCCTCTACTAGGATCTAAGTGGCACCCTCTTCAAAAAATTTCATTATCCAAAATAGAGATATTTAGCTCTTTCCTAATGGAGATTCTTAGGTATATAATCTATACATAAAAATCATTGGTGCATGCCTTTATCAAGAATCCTCTAATCCTTCTTCATCCCCCTCCACACCAGCGCCCGCCCCCCCCCAAGCCCCCCTACTGGGTTGTTCTACTTTCAAGACACTTTCGAGGAGCTCCCACCCTAGAGCTTAAGATAG
>APFE030790284.1:0-11421 GCA_000404065.3 Pinus taeda
TTCCTTTTAATAATCTGCAAACACAAACAAGAACACATCAAAGAACACCTGCATAGCTAATATAATAAATCATGTTCATCATAGTGATCAAGGAGTCTATGAAATAAACCATTAAACACATCTTATTGAGAAAAATAAACTTGATTGTATTAACTTTCAAAAAGAAGAACATTACAAACTTGGTGCCTTGATGCTGTACAAGCTCTTCCTAGGGTCCAAGCAGGAATCTCCTCTATTTTGAAAAGCCTCACTCTCTTCCAAATGAGATAAAAAGCTATGTTATCTTTCCTCTCAAAATCTCAATTAGGAAGACTAAGTTCTAGCAACATTTACCCTAAAAAATATTCAGCTTTCAACCTCCCAAACCAACCCAAAGCTTCATTTTATAGTGCAAGGGAAGGAGGTTACAGGTCCACCATTGAAGGGATAGAGTCCTCCTTCAAGGGGATAAGCTCCTCACATCAAGGGGTTAGCTCCTTAAGGAATGGGATGCATGAACCCTCAAGGAGAAAACTTGTCAATGCAATATTCTCTCTAGAAGCTTCCAGAATTGACTCAAAGTGAGTTTTTAAGATTGTACTTGCGGCTTTTTTACTTTTACAGGGGTTCGCAACCATAACACAGAGACAAAGAGGTCAGGTGCATAGGGGACATGACCAATGGGTGCGGTACCACAAATAATGCTAAGAGAAAGTGCAAAACCAGAGTTTTAGAGACTTTTAAGGACTTTCTCTTATTTTCAAAGCTTGATATGCAGAGCTGAGTTTTAAGACTTGCGAAGGAGGTATGTATGGGTGGTGATAGACTCATATTGATTGCAGAAAGTCAAAGTGACAATTTTTGTGCAACAGATTGCCCCCTAAAGTGCGAAGTATGTAATAGATGAGGATGGTTTTGTCATCTACGAAGAGTGAAGTGCTTTATCGTTTCAAGGATCTTCTTGTGGATACCCCGGTCGAAACCTATAAAAGCATTCAATGCAATATATATATATGAGCATATCATCGCTGAGGTAGACATTCCCATACTCAGATCAAAACTGACTAGAAACTATCTAAACTACTTTGATACAGGAATGATTTTGTAATACATCACAAATATAGGCATATGTAGACACAGTATGGGTGCAACCATCTGTTTATGAATAGTCCACTATATAATGAATAACAAAATTCCTCGCAGCCTGGATGGTGGAAACTCAATCCAGGGTCTTCATTTCTGCTTCCCGAACTAGTATGATTCTATCCATGTGAATGAATGTGTCGAAGTCAAACATGGTAGAAACCACTTGATTACCAGTCAATGATGTAAATTGTTAACAAGTGTGAGAGGAACCACCAATAATGTCAATGGCCCTCAAAATACTCAGTAAAAACCATGAAATGTGAATGAATGAGTCGATGTCGAACATGTCATAGAATCCTTTGATCGAAGGTCAATGATGCAAGTTGTCGTCAAAGGCGAAAAACCTGCCATTGAGGCATGCAGATTCCAAGGTACTGACAATTTCTAGATCATCTTTCTAGATAATGAGTTGGAGTCAATAGAAATCGATCCTTCATAGGCAAGCCCATAACACAAAATCATAGATCAAGTTTTGAAGAAATGTATTTGGCAAGGAATAACTCAGGGATGGTCAAGATGGATGACAAATATTTTGCAAATGAATGGTTTATTTGAACTGACCTCTTGAACACATAACGACACTGTAGATGGTTTGGTGAAAATTGACCCAAAGCTAATACCCAGAAACTGGCTGAATACTTTCAATATGGTTTGATTAACTGTTAGGCAAAGGATTTCCCAACCCAGGTGAACAAAAAATGTTGTGTTCAAGAGTGGTTAACTGCTTTTCTAAACACAAAGTATAAAAAACAGGTTCATTTTTCTCTCTTTTCCCCCACCATTTCTAGCAAGTACCTATTTATTTTTGACAAGCTTGAGGAGGATAACATTTGCTTGATTATAAGCTCATCCTTCGGATGAGTCCAACTTAGCTTAAAATTCGAACCCTAAGAAGGAGTGGTCCGTTCCTGTTTGAAATTGAACAGGTCCTTTACTGTTAAACTTTAACGAGTCCAGTATAGGAGATACTCGATGTTTTTCAATTTTAGGGAGTCAGAAGAAAAACTTAAGAAAACTCCATGGTTGTCCTTTTTCGTAAATTTGTGTCTCCCAAGCCTGAAAAAGTATAAAATAATACTTGAGAGAACCGCTTGACCATTACGATCAAGGAGTACCTTTCATAATTAGTGTCTTCAATCTGAAAAAGTAAAAAAGCGATTGAAAACACGTCGTTTTATTACCAATATCGAACTTGAAAAGAGCTGTAAGTGGACCATCCTTTTAATTTCGTTTTAACGAGTTTAAAAAGAAAAACTCGGCAATCTTCTCATATTTTATGAGTCAGAAAAGAGCTTAAAGAAGACTCATCCTAGAGGAACGAGTGGTATAAAGGGTAGCAACTGGTTCCGACAATGGTGGAACTGCTCAAAACATGTAATGGTCAAGAGGCTGGCTAACAAAACCACTCATAACTGCGGTCCCTCAGGAAAGGTAAAACAACCAAGTGAAATCATATGATCGGCCAAAGAGATGTTGGCGATGGGATGAAAACAACCAAGGCTCATCTAACAGAAATTAGCAGATAAAAAGGCAATCACGAGATGTAAAATGGGTATGGGTTCGTTTTTAACACAAGCTTGAACCATACAGAACTCTGCTTGGATTCGGTTTCATGTTTACACAAGCTTGAAACGAAAAACTATGCTTGTTGTAAGTTCGCATGCCCCCAGCTTAATGACGCAAATCAAGGTACATGCCCCCCAAGCTTCATTGCATTCAACTAGGTGGATGAAATGAAGGTTTACTTTCAAGTCTTGAAAAGAACCGACTCGAGGGAGGTGTTTCATTTTTTAAGAGGTTTTGACAGGATAAAGAACTATCCTCAAAACCCTTGTTTTCATTTTTTAAACGAGCTTGACACAAGACAAGGAACTATGCTCTAAAATCCTTGATTCATTTTTTAACGAGCTTGACACAAGACCAGGAACTATGCTCATGACTCCTTGTTTCATTTTTTGACAAGCTTGACACAAGACACGGAACTATGCTCGTAGCATCCAGTTTCATTTTTTAACGAGGTTGAGACGGGAAGAAACTATCCTCGGGTCCTAGTTTCATTTTTTAACGAGGTTGAGACAGGAAGAAACTATCCTCATGTCTACTCTCTACAATATACCTATATAACCTACTGATTCATTTTTTTTTAATGAGGTTGACACAGGAAAATAACTGTCCTCATACCTGATTCATGTTTTAACGAGGTTGACTCAGTAACAGGAACTTTCCTCGAGTCTACTCTCTACAATCTACCTATATAACCTACTAATTCATTTTTTTTAATGAGTTTGACACATGAAAAGAACTTTCCTCATACCTGATTCATTTTTTAATGAGGTTGACTCAGTAACAAGAACTTTCCTCGAGTCTACTGATTATGGCTTCCAACTGGAAGAAAGACATGTCAATGGACACACCTTGATCATAGCTTCCAAGAGGTCTTCATCAGAAGGAAGAATAGTTCTCTGGAAGGAACACATATCAAGGGACTCAAGAGGGATAAGAACATTGCATTCAAGAATTCCCATAGAGTTTTCCATGTCAATTACCGGATCTAAATCAAAGGAAGATAAGCAAACAGTGAGAGGCTCACTTACATCGGTAACTGAAAATATGGGACCAGTTGCCACATAATTAACCCATGGTGGGGTAGATACCACTTTAGAATCAGGAACATTTAGGGGGGTCATATTATTGGTAGTTGAAACAAGACTAGGGAACGAAAGATGGTCTATAGTCACAATATTTCCATTGTGAGGGAAAGACATCACGCGAAAGAGTGTCGATACGACAGATTTCATTGCATAAACATAGTCGCGCCCAAGGAGTTAATTGAAATCCAAGGGACCTTGAACTATCATAAGATCAATATAGAAAGTTTTACCTTCCAAGGTAATAGAAAACTTAGGAAGGATCCCTAAAGGTTCACTAATGGTTCTGTTAAAATCTTTCAGATTCTACGTAATAGGCACAAGCTGAGGGGAACCCAAAGCTTTCCAAGCAGTTGAGGATAAAATACTAACAGAAGCACCTTCATCTACCTGTGTGCGGTGTATGTCCCTACCACCAGCCTTGATAATGATTTGGAAAGGGATGGAGGAAGGAAGACGAGGTTCTAGCAGTCTATTCCAATCAAAGGAAAATACCTCAGTAATTGGAGGGGGTTCTGTAGAAACAAGTGAAATTCCCCCTGGCGTAGAAGAATCTGATGTAACAAGAAGAACCTGAGTGGTATGAAGTTCAATCTCTAAAGGGAGAGTGGGATCGACCGAATGTGAAATTGAATTGACCACTTGATCAACTAATGGATCATCAACCTGAGTGATATGAGTTTCACTCTCCAATGGAAGAGTGGGATCGACCAAATGTGAAATTGAATCAACCACTTGATCAACTAATGGATCATCAACCTGAGTGATATGAGTTTCACTCTCCAATGGAAGAGTTGGATTGAATGTACTTGAAATTAGATCAATCACTCTGTCAGTTGACGGTAGTTTGGGAGAAAGTTTACGGTAACCAGTTGAAAATTCTTGTTGTGGAATAGTAAGGTTTTCCAACAATTTTGAGGCTTCATCCATGTGAGGGAAAATGTGAGTTTGATGACTCCCTTTGCATACTTACAAGGAAACCTAACTTTACCCTTTTTCCCAGGAACCTAACTATCACTGGTTGATGGATCAATGGAAAGTTGATGAGATTTTTCTAACCAGACTTCCAAAACCTTTGGAATACCAGGACAATTGATAAGGAAGTGGTCACCCTTACAAAGCCTGCAAGGGTATTTGCGTTTACGATGCATGTTGGAGGTTTCCTCAACATAACTAACACTTACAGTCATGGTTGGTTGGTTGACTTCTTTCTTATCTTGCTTCTTCTTCTTCTTCTTCTTCCCTTTCTTCTTCTTCTTAGCCACCTAGTTACTAGCATCAAGGCTTTTACCAAGAAAAGAGGAAGAAATGGAGGAAGAAATATTAGGCGAAGAAGGTAAAGGGTCAACAAAAGGTTGGTGATGTTGATATGGTGAACTCTGTTGAGGTGAAGCATTCGGTTGAGGTGGAACAATTGGAGTATTTGTGGCCAACGAAGTTGAAAATAACCATATCGGTAAACCTATTGTAAATCCAGGTAATGACAAAGTAGCCATATAAGGAGGATCAACATTTCCAAAGCAAGGAAAAGTACTAGGATTCTCATTAAGAGGGGTTCCTTGGTTGGTAAATTCCGGAACAGTTGCCATTATATTCAACTTCAGTGAATTTTATTAACAATTTAAAACTAAAAGTAGCAATTCACAATTCACACCTAACAATTAAAATTCACAATTCACACCTGTGGTCTCTAAAAGTAAAAACAAACAAATTAACATGCACTATCAAATCTAGGAGTCAAACCACACACAAACAGTAACTTTCCGTACCAAAAACACTAGTTCGTGATGAAATCCAACGTCGCAGAATTCAATACAGAAATGGCAGTGGGAACAGTTACCCCAACAACCTGCTTAATGAAACAGACTGGCACAAGTTTCTTCACAAAACCATCTCGAGTGAAGAGAACCCCCAAAGAGTCCAAGTGAGTCTAGTCGACGTCTGCTCCAGTTACAGTGAGACCCATCCTTCACCGTCACCTTAGGAAAGAATCTTAAGATTATGGTCACTAAGGTTACCAACAGTAACAAATACAATTGGGGGAATAGTCTACGATCCGATTCACATGCAGAGTAACAAAGCTCAATCCCCTTGAAGGCTCCTCGACATGATCAATCCAAGGTTTACCAACAAGTGACCCCAGGCTCCTCGACAATGGTTAATCCAAGGTTTACCGTTTTTAATACACACAAATCTTCTATCTTTCCCAATGAGACAAACTTGATTGTCTCAAAGGTTCGGACATGATCTTTTGATTGACTCCTTTAAGAGAAGCTTCCCAGATTATATCAATTACAATTGGATTTTTTCCTACCGCAAGACCGACTACTTGTTTGTTTTACTGTCTTGGAGAGTTAACTAAAACTTATTCCAAGACACTAGCCTAAGCTAGATTGGTGGAAAGAGTCCAAAAAATGCAAAAAATTACTAGATGAATTTTAATTAAGCGCTGTGTTTTTTAGGCTGTTATTACTCAAAAGGGTAAATGGATATGAAACCAATGGTGTTATGACCTGACCCAAAACTGAATGCAATCGAATATGATAATGTAATCTTTTCAATTCGATGAATCCTAACTAAAGTAAGGCGAGAGTTTCCATTCACTTCCAACAATGCAAAAAATTGATCACTAAGAGAAAATATAACAAATTCTCTAATGCACTAATTTCATCAAGAAAAACTAATGCAAATCAATTCCAAAACAGTTTTTATTTTTATTTTTGTGTGTTAAAAACTATTAAACACACATGGTGAGCGAGAACAAATAGTAAAGATAAAACATGCAATACAATTTTATTCACAATTGATATACATTTATAGTACAATATGGTAACCATTGGGATTCACATCCCAAGGTCCCTTGGACTCCTTTTGTCCATTCAGCTTCCACACTAACCCATTTAGGATTAGGTGTTCAACATTCCCCCCCTTAATCCGAAGGGTTATGTATGAGTCCAAGAAAAGAGCTGTAATACAAAATGTGCAATAAAGCATGGCAGCACTAGGCTGAATGTGCTCTATGAAATGTTGGTAAAAAAGGGCGGTGGTTTAAGGATAGCCACCAACACTGGAACGCTTAGTGCAGTTCCCGGAACTCTTCCAAAATCACAAGAAGCTGTAAGTCTTCTGCTAGAGGAAGTGATCCTATTTTTTTAAAGAGGGAAACCTTCAACCATAAAAGGGAGGCCTCACCCCGCATAAAAGGTAAAACTTCAACCTGAAAAGGGAAGTCTCAACCTGTGATGGTTTAAGGATGACCAACAACTCTGGAATGCTTATGCAATTCTTGGAACTCTTCCAAAGCTGGCAAGAAGCTGGAGTCTTCTGCTAGAGGAAGTGTTCTCAATTTTGTTCTCGGAACTCTTCCAAAACTGGCAAGAAGCTGAAGTCTCCTGCTAGAGGAAGTGTCCCAGATTGCCAACTGAAGGCATGTTCACGGGCATCTTTGTCTCTGGCTACAACTCTGCAACTGGTGTGGCAGGTTGTGGCTCAGGCTTGCTTGATGTGGCTTTGAAGCTTGTAGATGACTATCATTTCCCCCCCTGTCAGATACAAGGTAAGATGATGGAGAAAACTCAACTGCAAGACTGCTCAATATTTTGGAACAAGTTCTAATATGTGTTTGGAATATCTTCTTGGCTGTTGATGCCCATTGCCAAGAAGCGATCCATCCAATATGAATCTTTGTTCTTGCAGGACGTTTTGTTTCTGAAGCATCTGTGTGAAGAATGACTGGTTTTATGACAGTGCTTACATGGATGAAGATCAAAACAATGATCTTTTAGATGGCCAACTCGGTCACAGTGTTGGCATTTCACGATCTGTTGTTGTTGTTGCTTTGGAAGAGGAGCAGAGTCTGGAACAACTGACGCTGAACTATCATGAGGAGCAGGTGAACTGTCACAAATGAAACCAGCACTCTG
The DNA here is from genome assembly GCA_000404065.3 of Pinus taeda. Classification (NCBI taxonomy): domain Eukaryota; kingdom Viridiplantae; phylum Streptophyta; class Pinopsida; order Pinales; family Pinaceae; genus Pinus; species Pinus taeda. The sequence goes on from APFE030790284.1 coordinate 7,697, forward strand.
AAAATGGATGGGCTTGGCGTAGTCTGGAATATGAAAGGACAGGTCCTTGTCATATCCAAGACCGGTTATGTGCTTGTTGTGGACAAGCTGTTCCCAAGGTCTAATGATGGGCTTGGGAAGTGCAGACTGAGTTTCTGCATTTGCATGTACAACTACTGCTTTATTTGAATGAACATGAACATTATTGACTTGCTGCTGATGGGTGGTTGTCTCAATGTTCTGAACAGGTTCAAAATGATCTCTATTTTGATGTAGCTCTTCTTGATGTAGCTATGATTCAAGTTGTAAAAAATCTATCTTTTCCTGTGCATTTTGTAGACATGTCTGAATTTCTGAGAGAGATCCTTTGCTGATTTGTAATGTGTCATCAACAGTGGATTGTATAAGAGTTTTCATGAACTATAATACTTCACTGATTCTGGCCATTTTTCTTCAATGTCAAAACTGAAAAGTAACACCCACTAGCAATATCCTTTATAAATGTGCAACAAATGATTAGTGAGCAACCAGCAAGCACCAATTACAATCCATATAAAAAAATAAGATGAAGCTACGTTACTGTTGAAGACCTGAAATTTGATGCTATGATGATATCACTGAAATTGTGTATTTGATAATGATCAGTACACTATATGAGTATCTAATATCACTGCACTTGAATGCTAAAACATTGTATCAAAGTTGAATTGATTGTTCCATTGACAGAGTTATAGTGTACTACTACAAGAACACAGTGACAAGGAAATGCAACTGTGAAACCTTGAAACCTTGCTTACTGTGAACACAACCTGATTATTCCTTAATTACTGTAACTAGACATCATCAATATATATGTAACATTTCTGTGAAACCCGTGATTTTCATGGCATCAATACACAAGATTATTATAGCCACAAAACCTTCACCAATCTGTCCTCAAATCAACAATAATTCAATCATGTGATATTCGGAGTGCTTTTATTCCTGATAATGATGACGCACTGTGGGACTATGAACCATCAGAAGCAACCAGAAAACTTGAGTATGAAGAGATTTTACTGGAAATGGAGCGGCTCCTTCCTGATGATATTCAAGCAGAGCTAAAGCAAAGAGATGTTGCATTACTTGAGGACTATGAGCAAACTTGTGCACTAGAGGAAGAGTTTGTAGCTGCTGCACTCTTTGAGCACATGAAAATACAAGAACAGAATGGTGGTCTGTTTCGTGAACCAATGACTGTGTTATTCAAAACAACTTCAAGCAATGTTTCCAAAAACGTTCAAACAATTGGCATGCAAAAATTAGGAGAATACCCTCATTAAGTAGTTCAAAAAATTAGTCCAGCCAAGAATATGAGGCAAAATCTGAAATCATTATTGGGGTTGTTCTTCAATTTCTACAAGGCAAAGGAAAAGGCAACAACAACACCTCGAAATGCCATTAATTTCTGCCTGGAAATTGAAATCAGATTCAACTCCTTCAATAAACAACTTCAACCTTCAATTACAGGTGATTCTGCTATAGCAGAAATATTACAGCAGCACTATGCTCTAATGAGGACACTTTCTGCTCCACTGGAAACACAAAATTTGGCTTGATAATGATCTGAACCTGGCCCGTAGAAAGTGAAAATTTCGGCCTCTTCGAAAATAGGAGGATTTCTTTGAGGCAACTTCCCAACATTAAACTTGGACCATCATAATTGCACAACATTAAACTTAACATTAAATAGTAAAGAGGTGACTGGGCACCCTCGCTCTCTGTTGGAAAACGCTTCCCAGGTGGGTGACCATGTGCATATACTCAAAAAATATATGTATATACGCTAAAATGTAATTAGTACTTAATTAAAGATAAAATAAAAACACTTCTCACGGATTGAATCACCTAAACAACCGTGCATAAAATTGTTTGAAAATTCGAGCTCTGTCGGAGCAGCGACGCTGTAGCTGCCGGTAGAAGGAAATTGGCCCTCTCTAGACACAAATTTCTGGAAATGCCCAAAGACATTTGTCCTCCCTTAATGAATTGAGAACCCAACTTCAAGGATCATGAATCTGGAAATAACCCTGTGCTTTGGGCTGAGCAAATTGCATTGTGAAATCCACTCGACCTTGGTGATATTGGCCTAGATACAAGGTGAGCGCTGGACACACAGCTCCAAAGGTTGAACGATATACCACAAAACGCATGGACAAGCCCTGGTGGCTTAATGAGCGGACTATGGCTTGACGCGTCCATTTTGCATCATGTTATAATCTTGGTAAGATAAGGCAGGCATTGAATTCAACGATTGTTCTATTGGATGTGCAGTAATGAACATGAGTATAAAGCCACATGGTTCCCCTTTATCTTCTTGGTGAATCGAGTTTCAACCATCCCCGTACCCACACTTCAGGAAGAAACTGGCATTTGCGGGTACTACAACTTTTCTTCTTGTCAAGCAGACCAATACTTGGATCCCGAACTATAAAAACTCGACATTCTTTTTAGCAGGGAACCCTGTTTCCAATGCTGGGCACCTCTGCTATAGACCGAGAGGAATATATTGGATCAGAAATTGAGCCAGAAGTTTGTGCACATCTTATCAGGAATATTATTCATGATGTCCTGGCCTCTTTTCAATGCTTTTGAAGATGCCCGTTAGTCAATGCTGTGAGCAGAAAGGGCAGCGTTATGGACAGAGGTGAGAATATGAAACGGTTTGGAGTCACAGTGAATTAAAAAAAAATCATAAATATGTCAGGGCAGCGCAGGTGTGGCAGAGGCAACGCATTATGTCAAGGCAGATGCGTTATGGCAGAGGCAGTGCAGGTGTGGCAGACAGAGCGCAGGTAATGAAGGCTAGGCCAATGCTATTCAAGGCAACTCAGACCAGTTGCTCAGGGAATAAGAACATCTCATTTTTTTTTAACTAAAGGATGAACCCTGAGAAAGAAAATAGGCCACACAGCATGGCTCTGATACCATGTTAAACACACATGGTGAGCGAGAAAGATAGGAAAGATAAAACATGCAGTTCATTTTTTATTCACAAATGATGTATATTTATGGTACATTATGTGATCGTTGGGATTCACATCCCAAGGTCTCTTGGACTACTTTTTTCCATTCGACTTCCACACTAACCCATTGAGGATTAGGTGTCCAACAATTCAGATCTCTCAGATCCATCAGATCCGCCATCCAGATCTAGCAGTTTAGGCTTTGTAGCCGTCGCAGTAGCAGCAATTAGTTCTGTCATTCAGATCTATCAAATTAGCCATTCAAATCTCTCAGATCCATTAGATTCGCCATTCAAATATGACTAATTGTGTGGGTTCCTATACCTGGGCGTGATTTTCACAGGACTTTGGGTAACATTGACATTTCTAGGATTCAGCGACTACATTATTCCTAAGCAAGGAGTAAAACTCCGTTTTGAGACCCCCTGGCAGGCTTGGAATTTGACGGGCAAAATGCCCGTCACAAGGCATTTTGACCGTATTTCACGTTTAAAAATTTTAAAAAGCCGTTTTTTGTGATGGGCTTTCAAAGTTTTAAAACGTATTTTTTACTGTTCACTTTTTTGCAAAAACGTCATTACTACCCTCTCAAACAACAGTCTTATAAAGAAGTGCAGTAATATTTGGAATTCTCTAATATTTGTTTTTATTGAAATAAATTAATTTCATGTTATTTAAAATTATAGGTGTATGTTATTTAAAGTTATAGGTATATATTTGATAGCAGTAATATATTATATT